>CM064568.1:56762327-56931823 GCA_032716605.1 Paralithodes platypus
GGCACCCTCTTCAAACACTCATTCGCCGTAGTTTGAATCTACCGCGCAGAGCATAAAAAATTGAGGAGCCTTCATCATGAGCGCACGCAACCTCACTCATGGTTCAGTCATTATGAAATTGGGTTCTCATACGAAAAAACTTCGTAACAAATAAAAAACAAAAGAAAATAAGAAAAACTATTCATAAGCTTTCCATATAATCGTGGATGTACTTGTGTGGATCTTTGACCAGACGCCGACTCGGGCGTCATTCTTCCTTCTCTGCTCTGCGCTCAACCTGCCCGGACGTGCCCCCCCACGCTCAGCTGGTTCCGCATTTGTTGCGTCCCTAGTGAGTTTTTTCTCATTTGTTTACTCCGGGATGTATCGAGTAAGGTTAGGATATGCGTAGCAGGAGTGTCCTGGGCTAGTTGCCCGCAGTGCAGTGTATTTTGGGTCGTGTGTTTGGGGCATCTATTTCGGGTGTACCCTCGTGGTCCTGTTGTGGACATGTGAACTTTTCACAGTTAGCTAGCTTTGTGATGTAGGCGGCTTTCTTTACGCGTTATTATTGCTTCCTTTTATCTTTCTGATGAGGTAGCTTTTTCTCTGACGTTCCCAGCGTATTTTTCTTCACTTAGTGAAGTTTTTTCTGGGTCCCGAGTCAGTTCTTCCCTTTGCCGGGAAGTGTTTGTACAGTGGTGTGTTGACGGTGGTTCCTGTTGTGATATAATTCAGTGCTTTTTGTTTATATTACGACATGTTTACTTGTTATGTCCGTCTGCCTAGGCCTAGCCAGCCTCTCGTAGCTTTGCCATATGTACAAGTGTTATTGATTTATGTTATAAATATGTACTACTGTGTCATGTGTGTCCTGGTTAGTTGTGTATTGGCTATTCCACGGACTATATATGTGTCCTGGATTAGTTGTGTAATGGCTAATTCCACGGACTATTTGTGTGTCCTGGGTTAGTTGTGCTTTGGCTAATTCCACGATATATTTGGTGCGTTCAGATTGAATCTGAACGGGGTGGGTTGCCTTCCCCGGCGGGTTTTCTCGGTTACACCTTGAAAAACCCGGCTGGTTGCCGAGTTTTAGCCACGCGTGGTAAAAAAAGGCTTGTTTTCCCCGGCGAGTGGTTGTTTGAGGCTCTCCAGGACTGCGTCTCTGATGGAGCCTGTGTTCAGGCTTCCTTTGATTCCCGGCAGGATGGCTGTACCCATTTAACAGTGTTCATGGGGACACTTGTGGTGTGTAGTTTTTCCCGGTTTTTGCAAAGCCAGTAAAACTAGGCTGTTTGTCGATTGGTCTTTCCTCTCGGCGATCTTTTGCAGAAAAGTGGGGATAGGAACAGTTGGGGTTAATGTTAAACTTAAATTCACACCCGGCGGTTGCACCTTGGGAGGGTGGGATTAACGGATTTGCAATTCAGTATAGTTGACCAGACAATTGAGGGATACGTTAAGGTATCGCCGCCTTCGACAATACGGCGATCTAGGACACTTCGGGAGAAGTCAGATCTAGCATTTAAGACAGGCTTCTCAGTTTTTGATCTGCGAGATAATACGGGGGCCGGCGTCTTTTCCAGTAAAACTTAACACCACTGGGAAGACTGCGTCAGTTATAAAAGCCATGATGGTCTTCATATCATGTCAGAGGATATTCGTAAATCTTTTGGACAGGTAAAAGATATGTTGAAATCTTTAATAAGCCATTGAAACAATGCTGTTTGTTTGTTTGGTCTTTCCCTTCCGGCGACCCTTTTTTACAACGAGGTCTGGGGCAGGCACAATTGGTTTGACATTGCATATAAAACCCGGCGGTTGTACCTTCGGGTGGTTATATTAACGGATTTGCAATTCACGATAATTTGCCAAACAATTTATTGATACAATAGGGTATCACGGCCTTCAAGATGGCGATCTATGAGGGCTTCTGGGAGAAGCCGGATTAGAGATTAAGGTAGGCTTAGACTTTTTAGGGGATAAAAAGATGCCTGAATCTTACTAGTGTTTCAAGTGTAAAGGGATACTTGAAAGACTTCATCTTTAATAAAGATATGCTTCATCTTTATGAGGATTCAGAAGATATGCTTAAATCTTTTGAACAGGTAAAGATATGCTGAAATCTTTAATATGAAACTAAAGGAAAACGAACAGTAGTGGTGGAGTGCTACGGTTCGTTGACCGGCGGTTTTAAGGCACATGTTTTGTACCATTTTGGGGTAACCTTATGAGCATTAATTCCTGGACATTTCTCTTTCCAGGGCGGAGTACCGGCGTTGCACCAGGTGACCAGGTAGTTCCCGGGGGCGGGGTAGTTTTCCCCCAGTCTCTGTCATGTCGGCACTTGAACCTCTCATTGCTTTATGTTCAACGCCGTTATGCTCAGGTATCCATATTTTTGCTCACAAGCTCTGCATTAAATGTGTTAAATGCCTAGATCGGTCATGGGGGATATGGGTGACAAAGAATTGCACTATTTTTAACCTCTTAAGTGTTAAAGTTCTAATTCAGAAAGATAATACTGCGGCGGTGGCTTTACAAGAAGTGAAAACAACTTCTCGCTACTTACTCAACGAATGTAGCACATACAGCATTGCAAGGTGATAACCTTGAGCTATGGAGCTTTTAATTATCATAAACCTCTAGGGGGCTCGGGTGAGGGCTCTCAATCGGAGAGTATACCAAGCTCGCAAGCGAGTGACAGCCACAGCCAAGGTGTATGGCGGAGCTCACAGTCCTGGCAGGACAGAACACATCCCTTTGTGACTCAAGTAGTGGCTGACGTCCACCGGGATGCCGATGTACCATCTTCTATCCCAGTTTTAACATGGCAGCATGTGGAGGTCCCGGCTTCGGCGGGAATCTTCCCATGATAGGCCAGACTTAACGGATAAAGAACAACGATCTCTGGTCTCAGAGATGGAGGTTGAAGAGTCCAGTCACATTCTAGACGACTCTCAGGGTACTGTCGAATCTCCACGGAGTTCGTCATCAGCTAGGTATGTAACGGCAGAAGAGATTGATGGATTACTATTGAATGCACTTAATAGGTTCTTTGGCCCTACGCCGGAAACTCCTACAGTTGGTACGAGAGCTCCCGCGACGTCGACGAATGTGCGACCTCTGGCTACATCCATTGCTTTAGCTAAAATACCTAACCCCCCGCCCCCCCTCTTGTGTCAGATCCAATTTTCAATGTGCCAGGCACAGCAGCTCTCACTACTTCCAATGTGCGAGTCATATCAGACATAACTCCCCCTCTTTTAGACAAGGTGCCAGTCAAAAAAAGGAGCTATGCCTCTTTTATATGGGCCTGATGAGTCATGGGTAGCAATGTTACCAACTAAGTCAGAGGCAGCACAAGCTAATATTTCGGGGGAGCTCTCTGTACTACATGAGTGGGTAATCCAAGGCAAGGGGAGGTGTGGTGGAGTGGTCTTGCCACTGGCCTGGTAATCCAAAGGTCCCGGGTTCAAATCCCGATGTATCAATGGGAAGATATTATTGGGATGGAATTTGTGCTGTACCTGGTATCAGTGCATTACCACAAGCCCACTGAAACGTCAATAAAATACCCCCATTGTTCCCTGATTAAATAGCACTGTATGAATATTCCCATATTCAAAATATGCTATAGGGGTGCAATGCCTGGTGAGTTATCTCAACAGGTGGCGTTGTGTGTGTGTAAGTGTGAGAGTCCGAGTGTAGGGGGTGAGACAGTGAAGCACGGGAACGAGGTGGCTTCAGAGATGGGGTCGTTTCAGGCCATGAGTGAGCACCGTGCCTCATGTGAAGGCAAGATGGCAGGTGCTTGTTGTACTCTACGTGCTTCACATGTCTCACTCCCTAGACTGGAACAAGACCTCACGGGCTTCACTGTTCATTGTAAAGCGGTGAATGTTAAGGCTCTCAGCCTATGCCCGAGAGGAAGTAAGTTGGAATATAGAAAAAAAAATAAAAATAAATAAGTCTAGAAAACTCAGAGCTTTGGATAGTCAAGGATTTTTTTTGGATGTTCATATTAGGGCCATTCCAAGTTATTACAACCAGGACTTGTTTGTGTATGCATCAACACCAGCCCTACCCCCTGCCTCAGCTTCAAAGCTATTTTCTGACTGGACTAAGAATGACGGCTTTAACGACGTCAAGGCACTTTCTGCTTTGACGCCGGAGTTGGATATGTTTCCGATCACAGACTCAGCCTCTAATCCAGTCTTGCAGGTGAGGCAGTTGGGTACGGGACCTTGGGTGGAATGGGAAACAGAGGCTCAAAATTTTGCCACTACTTTAACGTCAAAATCTTCCCACCAAATCCTCAAGAACACCATTCTGGGTTCTCTCTTCCGGTTTTTAGTGCCGGCGGAGTCCCCTCTGCTTTGTTTGATTTCTTGGCTGCCCCTAAAATCAATTAGTGCGAATTAAAAGATCCGTTTAGCATGCCTTCCCCAGCTCACCTAGACCGCGAGTTTAGGTTAAGAGGAAAAGCGTTTAGACTGTTTTCGCAATATATAGTTATCCAGCAAGTAACAAAGTCTCTGTTACGCTCTTCTCAGGCAATAGAAGCCGCGGAAGTCAAGAAAGCCATTGAACTTTCCGGCGCTTGCTTCTCCAGACTTCCATACAGTCTTTGGAGATATTCGGACGGCCTTATTAGAGGCAGTTCGAGCAAGGCAGGATCTGAGGATGTTTCTTAGTGAAGAAACTTCCTGACCGTATTGCAAGCCAAGTAGTTCTGTCTCCAGTTTCTAGCTCCTTCTTTGATTTCACCAGCAGTTTGGAAGACTGTTTTCAATATGGCACAAGCATTCAAAACAAAGTCCCTCTCAACCTAAGAAACCTACCTTCACTTTCCCTAAAACCCAAACCAGTGTCGAAAGCTCAAACTAGTGGGTCTAAGCCTTTTCATCAGCCAAAGTCTCCTTCCACCCAGGGTCAGGCTCAGTTCAGGTATAAACAGGGTAATTTCTCAAGTAAAGGCCACAGTTTTCACATGGGCGAGGACTGTGGTACGCAAAGGCATCACTTGGCAGTGGCTCCGGCGACCTCGCTTACGTCAGCCAACAAAGGCCAATCATGTTTCTTTAGAGGTGGAGTCACTAGTTCAGGAGATGATTACCAAGAGTGTCATTATCCCCGTTCCCCCGACTTACCCGGTGTTTACATCCAAACTATTTTGAGTACCAAAAAAGGGACAGTATTCAGATGAGACCGGGCGTAGACCTGTCTTATTTGAATCTCCACATTCACAATGTGTCCTTCAGGATGCTGACAGTGAATCAAATCAGGCTAACACTTCCGCCGGGTGGGTGGATGTGTTCCTTAGACCTGACAGACGCGTATTGGTACGTCTCGGTAAACAAAAGATTTCAACGGTTTCTGGCCTTACGAAATGCATCAGACTTATGTCTTTCAGAGGATGCCGTTTGGATTGAACCTAGCACCTCGCTTATTCACGAAATTAGTTCAGCAAGCCCTGATGCCCTTGTTAGAGCAAGGGATCAGGATTGTGTGGTATCTAGACGACTGGCTAGTGGTGGCAGAGACGGAACATTTATGCGTCAATCATGTCAACATAACATTAAATCATGTCAAATCTCTAGGATTTCAAGGTAAACCTGGTAAAGTCACACCTTGTTCCCTCACGAGTAGTTCAGTTGATAGGGCTGGTTTGGGACGCAGCTACTCTCACTCTGAGTCAGAGTGTGGACAGTCGAAACAGATTTCGCAGGAAATTGTTTCTCTTCCTTCACAGTCTGACTACGACACGGAGAATCTGGGAGTCTCTGGTCGGCTCTCTCAACTGGATTCAACTAACTGTAAAGTTGGGCCGGTTGAAAGTCAAACGTTTAATTTTGGAGGGCAACAAATTTTTTCCACTATTGCCGGCGGAAAAATTATGGCCCATACCAAAATTAATCCACACCTTACTAGCGGTCTGGGCGAAGAGGGAAACGTTGCACTCAGTAATGTCATGGACCTCTCCTCCGCCGACGGTATGGGTAGACACGGATGCGTCAGGAACGATAGGTTGGGGCTTTCAGTCAAACCAAGGGCACCAGGGTCAATGGCTTTGGTCCCATTTAGAAATCTTCCACATCAATGTCAAAGAATTACTAGTCCCCTTATATTTCCTTCAGGCTCACGGCTCTGCTTTACGGGGCAAGTCGGTGGCCTTCAGAATGGACAATCTGAATGCGGTTCACTGTATTCAGAAACAGGGGTCAACGAGATCTCGGAAGTTGCTAAACGTGTCAGAAAAGATTTTTATACTAGCCAACAGGCTGGATATTCATCTTCACGCATCTTATCTCCCAGGCATAGCAAACGTCTGGGCAGACGCTCTGTCTCGGAGACAAAGCACAACAGTAGAATGGGCGCTCCAGCAAACCATGTTTCAACCAAATGATTGCGGAGCCTTACCATCCACAAGTGGATTTGTTTGCATCATAGGAGATTCACAAACTCCCACTGTACCTCACCCGCCGGACGATAACGCCGGCGGGCAGACCAGACGCTCTGATGACGGACTGGAACAGGTGGAGTTCCATTTATCTATTTCCGCCGCCAGACGCGTCTCTAATGTGCCACGTAGTCAACAAACTACAGGATTATCGGGACGTAGTCTCGCTAATCGCGCCCCTGTGGCCGGCGCAGTTGTGGTACCAGCAATTGAAAATGTGGTGCCCGCACCCGGTGTCACTCCCGGTCGGGTTGTTCTACTTAGACACAATTGGCAACCTAGAGACCTCGCTGACTTTTGCATTATGGACATTCAGGAGGCCAAGTGGCTAGCACCATATGGTAGCGACGTGACCAATAAATTCATGAATCAATATACCCAGTCTACAAAGCGACAGTATCAATCGCGTTGGCAAGCTTTTACGTCTTGGATTCTTAGAACAGAACAAACTGTGCCCTCGGTGGCGTTGGTTTTTAATTATTTAAATTATCTGTTCGAGCAGAAACATTTATCTGTAGTAACTTTACAAAATCACTTAACAGCGATTAGGATGCCATTTTGGGACCTTACCGGTCTCACCATACCAGTCGCGGAGGAAACAGGTTTTATGAGGGCATGTTTTAAACTCCGCCCACCTCCCCGTCAGCTCATGCCTACCTGGTCTCTGGACAAAGCATTGTCGTTACTTCATTCCCGTCTGTACCAAAAGACTGCAGATTTTACATTACGTTTAAAAAAGGGCAGTATTCCTTATGGCTTTGGCTACCGGGAACAGAGTATCTGAGCTAGCGGCGATGAGCAACACACCTAATTGCCTCAGGTTTGGTAGGCTTAATTAGTGTATTCACATTGCACCTTCCCCAGGATTCATAGCCAAGAATGAGCACAGTGAACACGTGTTTTCAGAGTTCACGGTGCCGGCGTTGAAAAGGGGAAAGATGCACCATAATTTTTGTCCAGTGCAAGCTCTAGCCAAATATTTGAGAGTGGCACCTCTAAATCACCAGGGTGCTTTATGGGTAGCAAGTACGGGTAAACGCTTGAAGAAACGTACACTGGCTTCTCTCTTGGTCGAGGCCTTAAAGAGAGTAATCCCGGCGTTGTGGGTAAGACCCACGATTTACAAAAGGGGGCAGCCTCTTTACGTTTCCTTAATAATCTTTCGGTTGAAGATATTAAGTCCACACAGTTGTGGGCCTCTAATCATACATTTTTGACTCGATACCTTTCAGTAGCTCTAGACAAACCTTCCTTGCCATGTATAGCTTTAAGGCAGAGGGTCTAGGTGGCCCTTTTAGTCACTTTTTGTTTAATTTCAAGAAAAGGGGGGGGGGGGGGTGCAGTCAGTGTAACATAGGACACCCTAGACCCCGCCGGAGTATGTGTACGGAACATACGAGCTGTGATACTGTTTGTAGGTATTGTGATATAAAATTTCTCTGTAGTATTCATTACAGGAAATTGTGCTACAGTCCAATAGTAGTAATACAACAATTCTTGTTGTAAGTAGTTTTGGCTGTGAAGCAATATATGTTTAAGAAATCTCAGTAGTTGCAACTACGACTTTTATTTTTGATGTAAGTACTTCTGCATAAGTACACGAGTTCAATACTTCTGCGAAAGTACAAGAATTAATTTATGTTCGAGTATATTTTTAGGAATATATTCACTAGTTTAATGGGGTTCATATGTGCACATGTAAACTTATAAGTTTTTATTTTTCACCACTTACTTTAAGTGGGGTGCCTTCTTAACTAGCAGATCTGTGTACAGAGTCTCAGAGTTAACCCTTTTTCAAGCAGGCTTCTTCGAAGCACGCTCCAGCTTGTACCCCTTTTTGAATATTTAGGCTGTATAAAGTTTATGCACCCATATGTATTTTTTACAAAGTAAGAATACTATGTGGGTGTTTGATTATCTGCTTTTGCTAAGAGTTATGATATGATTACGAATGTCCCCCTCCAGTCTTAGATATCAGGTATAATCGTCAATGATGGAGGGGCCACTAATAAATTATAGGTTTGACTCCTGCAAGGAGATAAAGAAAACCTAATATTAGTAGTGGCCCCGTAATCATTGACGACTGGGGCCCTCCCGACCATCCCCTTCCCATTCGTTGATGTATTAAGGATTTTGGTTTACTTGATATGTCAGTGAAGGAAGAATGACGCCCGAGTCGGCGTCTGGTCAAAGAGCCACACAAGTACATGCACGATTATATGGAAAGTTTATGAATAGTTATTCTTATTTTTCTTTTTGGATTTTTTATTTGTTACGAAGTTTTTTCGTAGTGAGAACCCAATTTCATAATGACTGAACCATGAGTGAGGTTGCGTGCGCTCATGATGAAGGCTCCTCAATTTTTATGCTCTGCGCGGTAGATTCAAACTACGGCGAATGAGTGTTTGAAGAGGGTGCCTTATGTAATAGGCATAATCGTCAATGATTACGGGGCCACTACTAAATATTAGGTTTTATTTATCTCCTTACAGGAGTCAAACCTATAATAAACCTACTCATGCTCTCTCGTCTTCAATGCCCCTGTGTAATCTAATCCTACAGCTTGGAAAGGTTCTATGTGCTTTACACAACATTCAGGTAGAGGTGGAGCTGATCCAGTTGCATATGGTTTACCCTTTAGTCTCTGGCATATTATACATTTTCTTACTACGCGTCGAGCTACTTGTCGAACTCCGGGTATCCACCATGTGAGACGTAAATTTGATATAATATGACATACCCTGTAGTGTTTTACTTCCCTATGTGCACGTATGATCAATAGATCAGTAACGTGATGTCTTGTTGGCATAAGTATAGGGCGGTTTGTACCGTCTGTTACACCCGACCACTTCAGGCGACCCTCACACCTGATGAGGTCATTGTCTAGGTGCAACCTTAGTTGACGCACTAGATTAGGCATTACAGTCTTATTCGAGCTTTGCAAAGATTCTAATTCAATGGAAAAGGTTTCTACTTGAACCCACTTGATCAAAGTTACTTCAGCTGCTTTAAATTCACGAGCATCAATGTTGTGACCCCTGTTGCAGAGTTCGCCCGTTACTTTAAGCTTGATATTAGATACATATCGCAATACCCAAGCGACAACTCTGACTAGTTTATTATAGTCACCGAATCTTGTCCACTCTATGATTGGACCCGGTGGCTCATTTGGTTGGGCTGTAACTGCCACTGTTTCCAGTGGCAGAAGTCCCTCACCAACAGCATGCCAAATCGTCCATTCACTTTCATGGAGCAGCCACTTTGGACCATGCCACCACAATTTGGACTTTACTAACTGGCTAGCCGTTATACCCCTAGTTATGAGATCACTAGGGTTTTCTTTTGTATTTACATAATGATAAGCAACGTCTGGCAATAGGGCCCTAATCTCATCTACCCTATTCCTCACATAAACTGGCAGAGACTTCTTGCTATGTATCCAGTTGAGTGCGACCTGACTATCGCACCATACGTGAACGATTTCAATGTTTAACTCGCTCTCGTATGCTGTGCGTACATGTTGCACCAGACGTGCTAAGAGCAGCATGGCAGTCAATTCCATTTTAGGGATAGTTACCTTTTTAACCGGGGCTACCTTGGCAAAGGGCTGTAACTAAATGTGCCCCAAATGAAGTAACGACATATATGGCTACCCCGTATGCCGTGGCGCTAGCATCGCAAAACGTGTGTAACGTAACGTCACCGAACGCCGCCACTTTACGAGGTATAAGTTTAGTACATAGGATGGCATACTCATTCAACAACAATGTCCCTTGGTCATTCATATCCTCGGGCAAACTGTTATCCCATCCTATTTTACGTCTCCAAACTTCCTGCATTAGAATCCTAGCTCTTATGGTAACGGGTAATGCTAGACCCAAAGGATAAAAAAATTGCGCAACTTTGCTCAACAGACTTCTTTTTGTGTGCGCTCCCATCTGCTGAGCAAAAGACCTTGTTTGAAAAGTTAGTATGTCATGTTTAGGTTGCCAGATCATCCCCAAATTTCTGGACTTTTCCTGGTTATGAGATGCTATACCGTCCACCTGTATCAAACTCTGAAGATCTTCACTATTAGTAACCCACTCGCGGAGAAATAAATGTGCATCTGTAAACAATCTGCGTGCTTGCCAGTATGTATGTAACAAATCATCCTGACTATCGCTAGAACCCTGCAAATTGTCTATATATAATCCGCGAGATAGTTTACTTGTGTCCTCACGAGTATCTGCTAGATGTTTTTTGATTGTGGCATTTAACAAAAACTGTGAACATGTTGCCCCAAAGAGTACAACCCGAAAACGGTAGATTATGACCGGACTTTCAGAGTCGCTAATGTCGCTGAACCAAAGAAAGCGGGTAACATCTCTATCTTCCTCCTTTAGCTTCACCATCAAGAATGCTTTCTCGATGTCACTGGTATATGCGTACATCCCCAGCCTAAACCGCAATAGATGTTGGAACAGGTCCGACACCATGGACGGACCTGTCAGCAGGCAGTCATTTAGACTGGGTAGTTGACCTTGGTGGGCAGAGCAGTTATACACCACCCGTATTGGTGTGGTGACGCTGTCTTTTCTCACCCCATGATGGGCCAGATAGTGAACCCTACCCTTCTTAATCGGTTCCTTGACATCGACTCTCTCAATCTATCTATCTATTGCCTGACGCCGTGATCCCCGAAGGGGTGGCCATGATCCCCGAAGGGGTGACTCTCTCAATAAAGCCCCTATCTTCATAACTCCAAAATACATCGTCATACACCTGGCGCGTGTTCGGTTCATTAGACAATTTACGCTGTAATGCGTGCAAGCGACCTAATGCCAAACCATAGTTGGTAGGCAGGCTTATCTCACTGTTCTTCCAGGGTAAACTAACTTTATATTGCTTGTCTGAGGCATAGTAGCTCACAGACTAGTCGAACCTTTTCAGCGCAACTTCCGAGTCATAATCAGTCTCCATAGGATTAATGCATATGTGATCCAATCTCCACAGTCGTTCCAGGTTGAACTCGGCAGCCTTTTTAGGGTCACTAGGTTGGGAATCCTCCCTTCCCAACTCCTCTGCCGCGGTTACATTGACTCTTAATATCGAGACCGTGTCGACCAGGACCTTTGACTGTGTAGTATACACCTTTCCGCTCATGCAATAGCCAAATTTAGTGGGGATTAAAATTACACCACACATCTTTTTAAATCCAGGGTATACTACATCATAATAATGATCCACACCAAGTAGAACATGCACCTCACTCTGATCTCCCATGGGATCTGACAAGTTAACCCCTTTGCTACGTAATGCGTGTTCCACCTTCTTCACTCCTACAGATACATATTATTCTGGTAGGGTGTCTACTACGATACATGTCATAAAGTACCGGTTTTTACGGTAGAAATATGAAATCTCCGCTATCTCTTAGTCTTGTTTGTCAGTAACCCCTGTGAAGCCCTGCAATCGAAGAGTCTCAGCCCCTACGATTCGGTGCTTCAGTCCCACTAATACGGACCTCTTTATAAAGGAACGTCGAGACCCTTGTTCTAGAAGTACCCGACAAACTTTGTTACTGTCATTACCTTCCATGGGAATCTGTATTGTGGGCAATATAGTGGTGTCTTGCATGCTACCTAGTGTCACAGTTGTAGTACCCTCTGGTTTGACGTCTTTGACTATCTGCTATAGGACACAACTTATCAAAGTGATGTCCTTTGCAGTGGCGATAGGGCCTTAAGTATGTAGCAGTACATTGTCCCTGCTTACCATGTTCCTTACTTAGACAACCTACACATAGCTTCAATCTTTTTGCCTGTACTAGTTTTGTCTCATTTGTTGGGTATTTTACACAGAAACTCCATTTATGTTTGTTGTTACATAGCTTACATAGAATCTGAGTAGGTTTCTTATACGCACCCTCTTTCTTTTCTTTAGTCCCCACCATCATGCTTACAGTTCCCCTCATCTCCACATTCTCACTCCCCCCCGACACATACATTCTCCCTTTGTTCAACTGTAGATTGCTAATTTCCTTACTGAACTGAGTTTTGAACTCCCCCAGATCAAATGATCTAACCTTGTCAAGTATTTCCATACGAAGCTTCTGACATAAGATAATGACTATCATTTCCTGTGTGGTGAGCCCTAGGGTGTCTAGCGATCGAGTATGGCACTCCATATTTGCCCTAAAATTTGCTAACTCCTCAACCTTATACTGTGGTTCTGCGAGCTTTAACAAGGCAATGACATGGGCCATCTTCAACTGCTCTTGATCCCTGTATGTGGACTTTAATAATTGTACTGCCTCAAGATAACTATCACCCACTACCGCAAAACCCTCTATCAAATGTAAGGAGGCCTCTCCTTCCATTTGTCCCTTCAGGTAGTGAAACTTGCGGACATTATCCAAAGAGGATTCATGTACTGTAGACCGAAATACGTCCCAAAAAGCTAACCACTCAGTCAATTTGCCCCCAAATGTAGGAAGATTGAGCTTTCGGAGGTGTAGGGTGAGGTGGGGGTGATCCGAACTATTAGTGGAAAAAATAATCACCAAAAATCAGGTAACAAACTTTATTGAAAAATAGTTATATCACAATAAACTATGGGTTTATCATGGTGATTTTTACTAATCGTGTAAGTAGTAGTTAAGGTCAACTTATTGAATTTAAAAAAAAGGGTAGCCTACCCCTTGTTCGGACCATACCCACCATATGGGGTGGTCCGAACAATGCATGGGAGTGATCGAAACACCACCCTTTTCACTATTAAAATGCATAGTGAGATTGTAAAAACTGGTGATCTCAAATAAAATATATGTTGAAAGTGTCTTTATTGCCAATTTTAGAGCACATTTTCAAGAAAGAAATATTATATTCCATGCTGTCACAACTTATGATTTTACCAACATAAAACACCTTACATCCGACATTCTTCCCTTCTTCTAACTCCAGCTCAACACAACCAAGTACTTTTTGCATTATTTGGATTTTTTTTTTTTTTTTTTTTTTTTCTTTAAACGCCATTTAAATTTGTGGTGTACCGAACAGTTCGGTACACACCCCATCGGTGCACCCCCTTCGTGTCATCAATGTTTACACATGCATGATGCTGAATGAAATGTCTGAATGGAAGCCTTTCTCACCAGATATCATTGCAGCTAAGTACATTTCACTATTAAGCATCACACCACTAGAATCAGCACGTTTTCACAGTTAAGAACTATAGTAGAACGCGAAATATTACATCGATCACCTAAAATATAGAAAAACTGACCTCAAAACTTTGTCCGGCGCGATGTATACAATAGTTTCCTGTCATCCTCAAGCACTCCGTTTTTCTTTTTGAGGTGTTGGGGAAACTATTTTATTATTGATTGGGCAGAAATTATGGACACTGTTTGTTTCACCCCCATGTTCGTTACACCCCACCTTCACCCTACAGTGTGTTTTTGGTCAGCCCTTCTATGGGCCTCATTCTCGCCTCCCTTCTTACTTGCGACAGCACGCTGTAATATGTGCTTCGCTCTAAAGACAGGTTCATCATAGAGCGTGTGATTATCACACTCTGTAACTATCTCTTCCTCCTCTGTCATGCCTGCCACAATCACCTCACTCAGAGCCATATTACGACCGTGGGTAGCCTGGACGTTGTCTAATCTAGCTTCTAATTCCTCAAGGTTAGCAGTAGTGATGAAAGTGTTGACGTCTACAATTAGCCTATTTAATACTCCCCGAAGTCCCGCCCTTTGATTTTTAGGGGCCTTGCTCGGCACCCCACTAGATGGTGTCTCTTCCTGTTTATTCATTTTGCATGTAAGCCTATAGGCTATTTATCTAAATGTTAAAAAAAAAAACGGCAAAAAAGTAGTCTAGTTAACCCGGGAGCTGCGGGGAGACTCTTAAGAGTTCCCCCGGCGCACTGCGGGGAGACTCTTAAGAGTCAGAGAAAAAAAAAATCAACTTTTGACATCGAAAAAAAAAAAAAAAAAAAAAAAAATATTTATTTTTATTTTTTTGGCCCCTGGGCCATGCAAAATCTCAGTCCTCTACCTCCCCTCCTTCCCCACTTTCCTCCTCTCCTTCAGTTATCACCTATTTTCCCTGTTATTCCCTTATTCTGAGGTATATTTTCGTGCTAACATTAGAAATCCGATTGGAGGGTGTGGTCATCACTGATAGCAAGCGAGTGCAAGAGAGAGAGAGAGAGAGTATCGATCGACTGTGTCTCAGTGGCCTTGGGGGAAATTGGCGGGAAAGCAGATTGCCTCACCCATACATTATACAACTCGCGGGCTATATCTCCGATTTTGACCATCCAAACGCTGTTTTCACTCGTTTGATTGTTGTTTCAGGTTAATACCTTTATAATCAACCCATAATAGGCGCATATGGATAAGTATTAATGCTATTAATGGCACAATGAATATTTTAGTGACGGAAACACCTCAAATACGTCAGCACAGGGGGACGTTTCCAATTACCCCCATGCGCACTTCAGAGGTTAAGAGACGCCGACTGGCGGACTTCTATGTTATGGAGAAAAAATAGCACACAAAATAGCAACACCTACTAAAGGATCATATTGAAAAAGAACAAATGTTAGGTCAGGTCATGAGTCATAAGAAGTCTGAAATGAAAAATAAAATTATTGGAAGATGATGGGTGGGATGCAGGACTTAGGCAGGTGCAACAATGCAACCCTGCATTCCGGCTCTAACCACCGCTTGGCTAATCCTACCAGATTATCATAGAGTTGTTCCTGCATCCTGTTATTTATTAGTGGTCCCTCCATCATTGACGAACATGCCTATTACATAAGGCATCCTCTTCAAACACTAATCCGCCGTAGTTTGAATCTACCGCGCAGAGCATTTAAAAACTGAGGAGCCTTCATCATGAGCGCACGCGACCTCACTCATGGCTTCAGTCATTATGAATTGGGTTCTCACTACGAAAAAACTTCGTAAAAAATAAAAACAAAAAGAAAATAAGAATAACTATCCAATAAGCTTTCCATCATATCGTGGATGTACTTGTGTGGATTTCTGACCAGACGCTGAATCAGGCGTCATTCCTCCTTCTTTGCTCTGCGCTCAGCCTGCCCGGACGTACCTTTCAGGCTCCGCTGGTTCCGCATTCGTTGCGTCCCTAGTGAGTTTTTTCTCATTTGTTTACTCTAGGATGTATCGAGTAAGGTTAGGATAGGCGTAGCAGGAGTGTCCTGGGCTGGTTGCCCGCAGTGCAGTGTATTTTGGGTCGTATGTATGGGGCATCTATTTCGGATGTACCCTCGTGGTCCTGTTGTGGACACGTGAACTTTTCACAGTTGTGTTAGTTGGTGATGCAGGCGGCTTTCATTACGCGTTAATTATTGCTGCCTTTTATCCTTCTGATGAGGTAAGCTGTGTGTTTGCTGACGTTCCCAGCGTATTTTTCTTCACTTAGTGAAGTTTTTTCTGGGTCCGTGTCAGGCTTCCCGGGGTGGGAAGTTATCGCTTCGGTGGTGTGTTGGCGGTGGTTCCTGTTGTGATATTCCAGTGTGTGTTTATATTTCAACTATTTTCATGCCGTCTACCTAGGCCTAGCCAGCCGCTCGTAGCTTTGCCACATGTCTAGTGTTATTATTTATTTTATAAATATGCCCTACTGTGTCATGTGTATCCGGGTTTTAGTTGTGTATTGGCTAATTCCTCGGACTATATTTGTTTCCTGGTTTAGTTGTGTATTGGCTAATTCCACGGATTATGTTGTGACCTTGGTTAGTCGTGCGTGTCTCTCCTCGTGTCGTATTGTTCAGATGGTGTCTGTTCAGGGTGGGGTTTGCCTTCCGGCGGGTTTTTTCTCGGTTTCACCATGAAAAATCCTGACCGATGAGCAGTGTTGGGCCACATGTGGTTTTTAACTCTGGCTGGTTCCCCGGCGTGGGGAGGTGTCTGTGGCTCTCCAGGACTGCGTCTCTGTGGGTGCCTGGTTTCAGGCCTCCTTTAAATTCCCGGCGGGATGGCTGTACCCATCCTTACATATATATAGATAATAAAGAAACGACGTTCTTGAGAACACTCGTTTTTTATAGGTTTTTCTACCTGGTTTACGACAACCACATGAAAAACCTAGCTGTTGTTTAGGCGTTCCTCCCCGGCGATCTTTTACAAAGAAGTGGGGTCAGGAACTTGTGGGGTTAACTTTTAGACTTCTCACCCGGCGGGTGCACCTGAGCAGGGTGGGATAAACGACTTAGGTCTCATATAGTTAACCAATCCATTTGAGTGATACTCTGTGTATCGCTGCCTTTACTCTTACGGCAATTGAAGGATCAGTGAGGTTTAACCAAATCGATTCCCACACCCGGCGGGTGCCCCTAAGTGGAGGAACTAAGGAATTTATAAACAAATTCAATTTCGATTAACCTTAATTGGGTGATACTTTCAGTATCGCCGCCTTCTATTTTTACGACGATCGTTTGGGACAATTCGTTAAAAAATCAGATCTCGTATATTCCTGCCCTGGGCTATTCTACTAAATATTTCAAGGGCCGGCGTCTTTATGAGGGGGGGCTTTGTTACAAAATTGAATCTTGAGACAGTCACCACCTCCTACAGACTATAAGTGCCATACTGGACCATTATATCAGAGGGTATTCTTCATGTTCTTTAGCTAAGAAGATTTGTTTAGCCTCTTTACACCCAGCCGCGTAGCGAGATGTGTTAGCTGTGTCTTTGCATCCCGTTACCCGGCGGGTTATTAACACTTGTATGCGAACACGGGGGTTAACCTTATGAGCATTAATTCCTGGAAATTTTTCTTTATTTTTCCAGAGCTGAGCTCCGGCGGACCAATACAGACCCGGCGGTAGTTTCCTCACACCAGTCTCTGTCATGGCTAATGTGGCCCCAGTTTTTGCCCTGTGCATTACCCCTACTTGCGCGGGTATCCCAATTTTTGCGCATACCCTTTGCATAAGGTGTGTTAGATGTCTAGACCGTTCAAGGGGTCTCTGGGTTACACTTAATTGTTCCTTTTGCTCCCAATTAGCCAATAAAGTCCTGTGTGACAATGACAAGACCGCGGCGGTAGCGTTGAGAGAGGTCAGACAACAAATGTCGGCCTACACTACCATTGTCGCACATAAGTCACTTCAATGTGACAACGTCCCACTTTGGGATAAGTTGCTGTCAGAGCACCCTCCCCCTAAACGTACCTCTAGAGTAACGGGTTTTAAGCCGACAGAGACTAGCCAGGGTTCTGTATCGTCTGTGGATACGTTTAAACGCCCGAGAGAGCCTACTCCCCCGGCAGCCACCTCCTCGTCGCAGGCGAGATCGAGGTCAAGGTCACCCCTCAGACAGCGGTCTTCAAGTCGGGCCTCTTCCCCGGCTAGTAAGAAGTGTAAGACTGAAGCTTCCCCCAGTGGCCATGGTGGTGATTCTTCCAAACCTAGGTCTAGTTCGCGGTCACACCGTAGCCACAAATCCTCCAAAAAGGATTCCCATAAGAAGTCCTCTCGACATTCTAATAAGTCTAGTGCATCTCATCGTACCTCTACACCTGAAAATGTTTCTGTTACAGCCTCAGAGTATAGTGAAGCGCCTGTCCCTAAATAAGATTTACCTATTGATATTTTAACCCTAGAAACGGAAAGTTCAGGAAATTCAATAATTGAGAATGTTTCAGACTCTCAAGAGAGCGTAGGCCAGAGCCTCGGTGTTTGGCGGTTTGCTCAGCCAGGGTCTGACCATCCACGTCCGACTCATACGAGTCACACAGTAGCCGATGTCCACAGGGACGCGGCGACCCCATCCTCTATCCCTGATTTATCTTGGAAACAAGGTGCCCCTGCCTCGGCGGGGTCTTCTCAGGAGGATCGGGAGGAACAAGATGAAGTGTCATTAATTTCAGACAGGGAGGGACAAGGGTCAGGCTCAGGCCTGGACGCCGCCCATGATAATACTGATTCACCTGAAAGTTCTGCATCTAACCAGTTTGTTACAGCACAAGAAATTGATGGGTTACTTACTCATGCTCTATCAAAATTCTTTAATCAACAACGAGAAAACCCCACAATGGACTTGGGGGCTCCCTTGACAAGTTCTGCGGTACGGCCTCTGATAACGTCAATCGATTTATCTAAGATTCCTAACCCTCCTACTCTGTCACCGGCAGGGAGCTCTAAGCCAGCTACGGCGGCATTCACTACGTCAAATGTCAGGGTCATTACGGATGTTAATCCACCCCCTCTAGACAAAGCGCCTCTTAGAAAGGTAGCTATGCCCCTGCTTTATGGGCCAGACGAGTCATGGGTCCCTTTGAACCCCTCTAAGCCAGAGCTTGCCCAGCCTACCTTGTCAGGGGAACTCCCGGTACCACGTGAGTGGTTTATCCAGGGAAATAAGTCTAAGAAATTAAGGGCATTGGATGCCTTGGGTAATGTTTTGGACGTAAATATCAAGGCTATACCTAGTTATTATCATCAGGATTATTTTGTTTATGCATCTAAGCCTGCTTTACCCCCTGCCTCAGCTTCAAAACTTTTTTCAGACTGGTCTAAGCTGGATGGGTTTAATGATATTAAGGCTCTGTCGGCTCTTACTCCTGAACTAGATTTACAGACCGTCACAGACGAGACAGCTAATCCAGTGTTGAAGGTGGGACAGTTGGGACCAGGACCTTGGGTGGATTGGGAGGTAGAGGCTCAAAACTTTGCAACCACTTTCACTTCTAAATCTTCCCACCAGATCCCTCAGGATACACATTCATGGTTCTCCATGCCGGTAGGTTCTGCCGGCGGAGTTCCGTCAGCTTTATTTTCTTTTTTAGCTGCCCCTAAGATTAATCTTTGTGAACTAAAGGAACCATTCACTACCCCTACCCCTTCTCACCTAGACAGAGAATTTAGGCTAAGGGGAAAAGCTTTCCGCCTGTTTTCACAGTACATAGTTTCTCAACAGGTGGCTAAGTCTTTACTCAGGTCTACTCAGGCAATCGCAGACGCGGATGCTCGAAGATCAGTTGAGTTATCCCGGCGTCTGATTCTTCAGTCGTCGATTCAATCCTTAGGTGACATACGCACAGCCTTACTTGAGGCGGTGCGAGCACGACAGGATCTTAGGATGTCATTAGTTCGCAAGCTGCCTGATCGTATTGCTAACCAGGTGGTAATGTCCCCAGTACTTACACCTTCTTTAATGTCCCCTGATGTATGGCGAACAGTGTTTAACATGGCACAGGCCGTGAAGCACAGTCCCGCACAGGCTAAGAAACCCGCATTTAACTTCCCCAAACCTAAGCCTCCTACTAAAGCTCAGCCAGGGGGTTCTAAGCCGTTTCTTCCGCCTAAGTCCTCCCAATCCCCCCTGGGTCAGTTCAGGCATAGACAGAGAGGGTTTTCAGGACAGAGGGGACGCGGCCAGTATAAGCCGGGGCAGGGCCAGTCTTCGGCCCACACCAGCCAGCCGGCGAAGCGTCCAACACCACCAAACCCACCATCAAAAAACTAAAGTCTTTCTCACTCCCAGTGCCTATCTTAGAGCCGGAGGAAACCGAGGGAAGTACAGCCGGCGAACCCTTGTCTGCTAACTGGGTCGTTCCGAACGTGTCACCAAGCATGGCCGTTAAAAACCTGGGCACGGATGGTGGCACGCAAAGGCATCACTTGGCAGTGGCTCCGGCGACCTCGCTTACGTCAGCCGACAACGGCAAATTGTGTTTCATTAGAGGTGGAGTTGCTGGTCCAGGAGATGATTGCCAAGAATGTCATCATCCCGGTCCCTCCAGATTACCCTGTATTCACGTCAAAACTGTTTTTGGTTCCCAAACGGGACAGTGTTCAGATGAGGCCGGTCGTAGACCTGTCTTATCTGAATCTTCACATTTACAACGAGTCTTTCAGAATGTTAACAGTTCATCAAATCAGGCTAACACTTCCGCCGGGAGGCTGGATGTGTTCCCTAGACCTGACAGACGCCTATTGGCACGTGTCGGTCAACAAAAGATTTCAAAGGTTTCTGGCCTTGAGGATCAGGCACCAAAATTTTGTTTTTCAGAGGATGCCGTTCGGTTTGAACCTAGCACCTCGATTATTCACGAAACTAGTCCGGCAAGCCCTGATGCCGTTGTTAAAACAGGGAATCAGAGTGTTGTGGTATCTAGACGACTGGCTGGTGGTGGCAGAGACACAACAATTATGCATAAAACATGTCAATATCATTTTAAATCATGTCAAAACTCTAGGCTTCAAGGTAAATCTGGTAAAGTCAAACCTTGTTCCCTCAAGAGTAATTCAGTGGATAGGGCTGGTCTGGGACACCGCCGCTCTCACTCTGAGTCAGAGTGTGGACAATCGCAACAGGTTTCGCAGAAAACTGTTCAGGTTTCTTCACAATCTGACTACGACACAAAGAGTCTGGGAGTCTCTGGTCGGCTCTCTCAACTGGATTCAGCTAACTGTCAAGTTGGGCCGGTTGAAAGTAAAACGATTAATATTGGAAGGCAACAAATATTTCCCACTCTTACCGGCGGGAAAATTATGGCCCATACCAAAATTAATCCACACCTTACTAGCGGTCTGGGCGAAGAGGGAAACATTGCACTCAATCATGTCATGGACCTCTCCTCCTCCAACGGTATGGGTAGACACGGATGCGTCAGGCACCATAGGGTGGGGATTTCAGTCAAATCAGGGGCACCAGGGTCAGGGACTTTGGTCCCACTTAGAAATCTCTCACATAAATGTCAAAGAGTTACTAGTCCCCTTGTATTTCCTTCAGGCTCACGGCCCGGCGTTACGGGGCAAGTCAGTGGCCTTCAGAATGGACAATCTGAATGCAGTTCACTGTATTCAGAAACAAGGGTCAACGAGGTCAAGGAAGTTGCTACTCGTGTCGGAAGAGATTTTTGTTCTAGCCACCAGTCTAGATATTTATCTTCACGCATCTTATCTCCCAGGCGTAGCGAACGTCTGGGCAGACGCTCTGTCCCGGAGACAGAGCACGACAGTAGAATGGGAGCTCAAGCAACCGATTTTCGACCTAATGATTGCGGAGCTCTCCCATCCACAAGTGGATCTTTTTGCGTCCGAGGAGACTCACAAGCTCCCTCTATACCTCACCCGCCGGGCGATAACGCCGGCAGGGGGGCCAGACGCCCTAGTGACAGACTGGAACAGATGGAGCTCCATCTATCTGTTTCCGCCGCCAGATGCGTCACTAATGTGCCACGTAGTGAACAAACTACGAGTTTATCGAGGCTTAGTCTCGCTAATCGCGCCCCTGTGGCCGGCGCAGGTGTGGTACCAGCAATTAATAATGTGGTGCCCGGACCCGGTATCGCTCCCGGTCGGGTACTTCCACTTAGACACGATTGGCAACCTAGAGACCTCGCTGACTTTTGCATTATGGACATTCAGGAGGCCAAGTGGCTAGCACCATACGGTAGGGATGTGACCAATAAATTGCTCAATCAATATACTCAGTCTACTAAGCGACAATATCAATCTCATTGGAAAGCTTTTACTTCTTGGATTGTTAGAACGGAACAAACTGTACCCTCAGTGGCATTGGTTTTTAATTACTTGAACTATCTGTTTGAGCAGAAACGTTTATCTGTGGTTACTTTGAAGAATCACTTAACTGCGATTAGAGTGCCCTTTTTCGACCTTACAGGTCTATCCATACCGGTGGCGGAGGAAACAGGATTTATGAGAGCGTGTTTTAAACTCCGCCCACCTCCCCGTCAGCTCATGCCTACTTGGTCTCTGGACAAAGCTTTGTCTTTACTTCATTCTCGTCTGTATCAAAATACTGCAGACTTTGCTTTAATCTTAAAGAAGGCAGTTTTCCTTTTGGCTTTGGCCACCGGAAACAGAGTGTCTGAGCTGGCGGCGATGAGCAACACACCTAATTGTCTTAGGTTTGGTAGACTTAATGATTCAATTTCCATTGCACCCTCCCCGGCGTTTGTAGCCAAGAATGAGCATAGTGCACACGTGTTTTCTGAGTTCACGGTGCCGGCGTTAAAAAGGGGAAAGGTGCATCATAATTTATGTCCAGTGCAAGCTCTAACCAAATATTTGAGAATAGCTCCTCATAACCCCCAAGGTGCTTTATGGGTAGCGAGTACGGGTAAACGCTTACTTAAACGGCGATTAGCCTCTCTTCTGGTAGAAGTCATTAAAGAGAGTAATCCCGGCGTTGTGGGTAGGGCCCACGATTTACGCAAGTGGGCGGCCTCTTTACGTTTCCTGAAAAACTTTTCAGTTGAAGATATTGCGTCCACACAGTTGTGGGCGTCTAATCATACGTTTCTCTCTAGATACTTGTCAGTTGCTCTAGACAAACCTTCCTTACCATGTATAGCTTTAAGGCAGAGGGTCTAGGTGGCCCTGCAGTCACTTATGTTTATTTTCAAGGAAGGGGGGGGGGGGTGCAGTCAGTTGACATAGGACACCCTAGACCCCGCCGGAGTATGAGAGCTGTGATACAATTTAAGGTTAAAATGTGATATGAAAATTTCTCTGCGAGAATTTGTGCTAGTACAAAGTTTAGTACAAAACAACGGTGTTGTTATAGTAGTTTTAGCTGCGAAAGCAATGTAACATTAGTTCAATGGAGTTCATTAGCAATTGATCTCCACATGTATTTTGGGGTTTATGATGTGCACATATAAACTTATAACTTATTATTTTTGTCACCACTCGTTGAGTGGGGTGCCTTTTGTAACTACAGATCTGTGTTCAGAATCTTCAGGGTTACCTATTTTTGTCGGGCAGGCTTCTTTGAAGCACGCACCTGCCTGAACCCCTTTTTCTTGTATATTTCCGGCCTACGCCGTATTAAATACATTTTTCAAAAAGTAAGAATACTATGTGGTTGTTTTTATTATCTGCTTTTCTAGAGTTATGATATGATTACGAATGTCCCCCTCCAGTCTTAGATATCAGGCATGTTCGTCAATGATGGAGGGGCCACTAATAAATTATAGGTTTGACTCCTGTAAGGAGATAAAGAAAACCTAATATTTAGTAGTGGCCCCGTAATCATTGACGACTGGGGCCCTCCCGACCGTCCCCTTCCCATTCGTTGATGTATTAAGGATTTTGGTTTACTTGATATGTCAGTGAAGGAGGAATGACGCCTGATTCAGCGTCTGGTCAGAAATCCACACAAGTACATCCACGATATGATGGAAAGCTTATTGGATAGTTATTCTTATTTTCTTTTGTTTTTATTTTTTACGAAGTTTTTTCGTAGTGAGAACCCAATTCATAATGACTGAAGCCATGAGTGAGGTCGCGTGCGCTCATGATGAAGGCTCCTCAGTTTTTAAATGCTCTGCGCGGTAGATTCAAACTACGGCGGATTAGTGTTTGAAGAGGATGCCTTATGTAATAGGCATGTTCGTCAATGATTACGGGGCCACTACTAAATATTAGGTTTTCTTTATCTCCTTACAGGAGTCAAACCTATAATATGTCCCCTTGCTCATTGCCTTAAAAATCCCTTACTGGTAGCTAATTCCCGAGGTCTGGGCACCAATGTGGTAAACTATCAATGGAAGTTAAATATTACTAAGCTATAATGAATCAAATAAAATCAATCTAAATTAAAACTACTCCATATCTAAATTCAATTCAATCTGAAACAAGCTAATTTATATCCAAAAGTCTCACATAATAAATTTATATATAAGGTAAGGTTATAAGGGTTAATACTAGCCAGGAATTAACTCACCAATAGTTCCACGTGGCAATGAGGCAAGGGAGAACGTTTACCCAATATGGCGGACAATGGGAAGGCAAGACACCGGTCCCGAGACTCGAGTCAAGTGAAAAAAATAATAAATGATTACATGGGAATGGACATGAATATTATGCTTATCTGTCAGTCAGTCATGGCGTCGATGAGAGCGTCGTGATGGTGTAGCTGTTTGTATTGCTGTCAGCGTATTGTGATTAGAGGCACAATAGCGCGATCAACTGAAGGCGGAATTTAGATGTTAACTGATTGGTGTTCGTGAAGGCTCTGACTTCTCTTCCTCAGAGGCACACCTTGCTGCCTTGGCAAACGCCAGGAGCCTAAATTATCGTACCGCATCTAGGTTGCTCTATACGATAAATTATATTAATATATACAATAAATACATATATACAACATAAGACCATGGCAATATTGCTTAATAGCATATTAGGCCTTTTATAACTTAACTAATTTACAATCTTATAATATACAATCTACTCGTCCTACGCCGGGCTGCAGGAACGTCCGTGACGTCACAGAGACATACGGGATCACAAATGAGTCATATTCTATCGTATTTATACGATATGTGCATATTGTTCATGGTTGATATCACTGGGGGGATTGGGTGGCTGGACTGTTTATCTCTGTTTTTGTCAGGCCTTTGAGAACTGAGGTTGCTGGGTGTGTGATATGGTAGGCTAAGCTTTTTCCACCACACAGCATCCTTTGACTCGGGTCTTATGCAACCCTTTATTGGGTGGCAGCCAGCTTCCAACTTCCCCAGGATATCAACCCTTGGGCCTTGTTTAGTTTGTAGCAGCAATAGGCCTACATTCGGTGCAGTCAGGGACTAGGGGTGGAGCCTGTTAATAGGTGAGGTTGTCCCCATTGCACTCGATTGTATTGAGCTAACCCCAGATGATGTTGTAAGCGATAAGTCATTAAAGTTGTTTATCCCTTACAACACCACCGCCGTGCTGTGCTTAAGAGAGCCACTCGGTGTATTATTAGGACATAGGCTAGGGATAATAGGCTTGGCACAGAAGTTTATTGTACTGGACTTTCCATGGGTTTTTGCTTTGTATTGTTCTCAATTCCTAAGCGATTGGGCATGATACAGAGTGTTCTGGGAGTCTAGTAGTGGTATGGTGGGATAATGTTGGTGCAGTATAGAATAACCTTAGAAGTTCTCTTGCATACTACACGCACTATGGAATAGACTCGGGGACAATAGATATTTTTGTGTCCTTTTTACTGCTTTAATAAGCAAAGAGGAAGATAACCATTTTTCCTAGAGAACCTGTGTGTCTTGGTGTTTGAGTCAGATATTAAGAGCGTGTCTGTTGCAAGGTAGTACGGTGCTGTGGGCTAGGCTATGTAAGCATCTGGTTGCCCCGGCTCCCCTCGTAACAATATATATATATATATATATATATAATATTCATATTCATATTCACCTTTGGCCTTACCGAGTGGAATATTTATCTAAAATTTGGTCAGCATAACACCAAGTTTAGCATTATCTAGCTCTATGGATATGCTGTAATTCGAATAAAACATATAAGAATCTGTGACTTTCACCTTTACCTTTGACTACCGTAACCAATACAAAATATTTGGACAATCGTGGCATTAACAAATCGAATTTGCCTGCAAAATTTGGTGACAATACATTAACTCATTCAGTACCAGTTATGTCCTTTTCATTTTATACTGGCTAGTATTAAGCAATTTTATTCAGTTTAAGAAAGGTCTCCAGCAATTAGCAGGCTTCAAACTGACAAATTACCCCTTTTTAGTACCACAGAAACTTCTTAAGCTTCACAAAATTGTCTAAATATAGCTAGAATATAATACAGGGTGTCTCAAAATAGATGCAACCCAATAACATTATTATAAGTTATTACTCAGACAAGAAACTCCAAAAAATATTACAGTTTCTAGAAGCTGATATTATAACAATTAAAAACATAAAGATTTGAGGTCTCTAGCTCAAATGATACATCCATTAGAGCACATGTTCCAAATGATTACCGTTGCACTGCAGACACACTTGAAGCCGACAAGCAAAGTCGTCAATCACCAAAATGGTCAGATTATGCCATGTTTTGAGATGGCCACCCAGGCTGTGCATTTCACAGAGTGCAGATTCGTGCCATCAGGAAGGAAGAGTGTGTCAGGGTGATTGACAACTTTGCTCGTCATCTTCAAGTGCAGGGCTCCCATTTTTAGGGATTTTGTTCCTATATTGTAACTTTTGGAGTGGTTTACGGAATAATCTAGGAACTTGCTAAAGTTTGGGGAATTTGACTGTTTTAGTGATTTGCTGGGTACTTTTTTCATATTTACTAATAATTATTCAAAATTTTGTTTACAAGTAATCTATGAGGGGTAATGAAATTGAATTATACCACAAACTACAAAATGCATGCTGAATATTAAGAAGGCTGTCAGGGTAGCCGATACAAAGGCGTGGTTGGTAAAGGGTGGTGGTGGTGGAGCTAGGTCTGACGGTCTCTGACCAGGAACAGGACAGGAGCTACTTAGCCCTGCTCAGTGTCATCAATCCCAGAAGAAGCACGTAACTGAGTACACATTCAATATCGACATTGACCTCGAGGTTAGGACAATGAGGAAGTTAACCCAAGCCTTCCTTCCTCACGTTTCTTCTGGTAGGGGAATTTAAAACATTATTATATCCTATCAAAAGTGATTTGTTTCTTTAAGGTAGCCTAATTGCCAGAGATACAATTATTTTAAACATTGCACAGCTTGTGCTGGTACCGGTAGGCCTAGCCCAGTTTGATTTTGAATTGGTAGCCTAGACGGATACAGTACGTTTCGTCACCACCTCTTAGACCCGTTTCGTCACCGCGATTTCGGACGTTTCGTCACCATTATTAGCCACTACTATTTCAAGGCCATTGAACCTTGACTTGGTAAAAATTTACCTATGGTCCCGTTAAAATATCCTCAAGTAACTGGTCAGGGGACTGCCCAAAATGTACAAATAATATATTAGATTAACCTAACCTAACCTAACCTAACCTAACCTAACCCTAATATAATATATAATATAACATAACATAACATAACATACATTTTGAAAAACTCACAAATTGCGAGACGAGACTCTCATTCGTTCCATTTCGGAATGGAGTGACATGAAGCGAAATGGGACGATACATTTCGGTATATTTCGCTACATTCCACTCTCTTTGACATCCTGGGCGAGAATATACATTGAAGTGATTCATTAGTTTCGAACCAAGCTAATAATAAGGCTTTTTGGGCGAGAATATACATTAGACTTATTAGTTTCGAACCAAGCTACTTTGGGCTACTAAACATAGTGGAAAGAAGGGTGCTATGCTGGTATGGACATGTTGAACGAATGGGTGATGAAAGGCTTACAAAGAGAATATATTACATTGACCAAATGGATATACCTGTGAAATTTGGTAAACATTTATTGAACGGTCTAGGAGGAGTTTCCGGACGGACGACGACAACGAACAAGCTGGCTGGTGTTGCACAGTATACGGGCGGGATCTGTGTGCACGATACCACTCTGCTTCGCAGAGTTGATGATGTTAATGTCAGAATTTGATAACAGAGCACGTCACCATAATAAAATATACTGGGTCTAACTTAGATAATATGATAGCAAGGCTGAGAACAGAACATCCGCGTGTGTTTATATTATTGTTGAGTCTTACAATATGATTATACTACAGAAACACAACACCTCATGAATGGCCATATGTGAATGTTGTTGAATGTGTGTGTTTATATGTGTACAGTACGTGTGTGTTTGTGAGCGTATCATGAACGGGTAAGGAGCTATTTCTGCTACCTGTGTCTTATACCACCCCAGTTTCAGTGTATGCTTGTAGTAAGGGGGAGGTAGTTGTTTTTTATGGACCCTTTTCTCTCTCATGTTTAGCATATTAGTTTTGAGATTTTAAGATGTTTTTTCCCTTGGTTTGGCAAATTTGAGACTCCTCGCCCCATTTCTTAATCAATATTAAGACCTTTCGTGCCATTCAGGTTTCGAATTTTTCCTGGCAAGCTAAAGCGAGCCTGTAATTTTAGAGAAGGAACTGGCCTTCAGCCAGGATTTTTTTTGTTTTATTTAGCTTGATGGAAGTCTAGCGAGGAAACTCAAAAATAAATAAATAAATAAATATATAGACCAAAAAACAAGCACTACCCCCTTAAATTGAGTTATGAAACATTAAGAATCTATTTCTATTAACTTCACTCCAACACCAAACACCTCCCAATGAAATTAATAAAAGCATGTGATCAACCGGGATTCGAACCTGGGTTACCACACACAGATGTGTAAACACTCTAACCATTACACCATCAATATAGTTATAAGTACAACACATGTCTACGATTAATATCCATTTATCGAATACTGGACATTAATTTAATTGTTATGCTCTGTTTTTCTACAGGATTAACTTGGGTAATGTGAGTTCTAACTGACTGGGTATAGAAGGCTGCATGCACAAAACAAGGTATGAGGAATAGAGAACACAAAATAAACACACGGTAACAAGACACACGATCACTTTTATTGATGAACACACTTCTATAGTTTCCTTGATGATGATTAATATGAAGCATAAGAAGGTATGAATACTCGTACAAGACAAATGATAGAATTGAATAACTAGCATTAAGTGGATCTGGATGGAGCCTAGTCTCCCACTTCCAACGTTCAGGTATTAATCTTCTGATCACTGGCTTATTTAACAGGTTTATATACTGGAGACCATAAATGATACTTATAGATTCATATTCACTGTTAGATTTATTACTGGTAGCTCTGATGCACAAGTAGTAGTTCACAGACTAGATTAGACACGCGTATTTTAGAGCACGGGAATTCTAGTAACCTCAGGGGGGTACTGATCTAAGTTTTATATTCTTGTATCAGAAATACATAGAACGCAAATCAGTGGGCGAACATTCAGATATCACTAGGGTTTCACTTCTATGTAATAATATCTGGATATATGGGTAATTACGAGAGTTAATATCGCCTGTTAATTAATAACACTGATACTCTTAGCACTTCCTAATGGAATGGTTATATGTGAATTATACTGGGCAAAGATATAGCCACTTCATAGAAATATTAATAAGTGAGTCTCTAAATAGCACTGTAACACTGTAGTGCTGATAGAGTGAATCTTGGGTCGTATTTGATTGGTCTGGTCCTGGTTATCTTGCGTCCGTGAGGTTGGGGGCTAGCGACTGGTTCCGCGGCCGTCCAGATGGTCCATATGTAGAAGTTCTCAAGACGGATCTCTTGGCGATCGTTGCTGGCTACACTCTTATATCCCCACTGGTTTATGTGAAGGGTATAAGGTGCACGTAGATTTCCTTTACGTGGACAGATTCTTCTATCTCAACCTGCCATGGAGTCTGCCGGCTCTGGAACTCAATTCTCAGGAACAAAACAAGGGCAGAGAGCTAGAGGTCAACTTAAGGGACCAGCCACTGGTTGGTGTCTATCTTTCAACTGATTTTACTGGGGGCTGGAGCTTGATTTATAGGTGTGGTTTTGGACCCTGTCGGCCATAGGGATCTCGAGTTTTGATGGACTTATTTGAGCTCTCAATTGATACGGGAACTAGGTCAGGGGGTGATTACTGTTGTGGCACATGGCTGTATGGAGCCTTCATACTGTAATATAACTGATCCTTAGTAAGAGGTACTATTTTGGCTATACTGGAAGTATTTAGGGGAGAAAGACCGGATCTACTTTGCGAGGAGGTTCGGGACAGCTGTGCTAGGAGCGTCTCTCTTAAATTGCTCAGTCTTCATTCTAGGGTATAGCTGAGGTACTAATTTGGTTATCGGAGTATGCAAGGAAGGTTAATGGTTTATTGTGGGTTAGAGGTTAGTAAGGGTGTTAGTCACACATGGTTAGTTCATTGATAGGAAGAATTCCTGTGCTACCTGGCAATGACCCGGAAGTCAAAACAGGGGTCAGGTATACCTCCGCAGGGGTAGGGTCTCCCTCCTCGGGTGGGTGAAAGGGGGAGGTGCGCGTCCCTTCTCTGTGATGGTCGTCGGGGCGGCTGTGGCTGGGGGCTTGCCATATCACAAGGGTTTGTAATAACCCTCTGTTTATGAGACAGATGCGGGTGTTCGTAATACCAAAACCGAAGGTGCCTTGATCAGCTGGTTTACTTGGTTAGGTTGTTAATTGCATGGGTGGTTGGATGTGGTGGAGACTGGGTTGCTAACTCTGCCACATTGATCTCGAAGTATGGCAATAGAAGTTAGTCACTGGTGATGCGGCTAGCATGACAGGGAAGGTACGTTAGCCAAACGCTACCGGGGGATGAGCAATAAGTGGTGGTATATGAGTTTGGAAATGATAGAATCATGTGGACTGTGGGCTATGGGGAAGAGGAGGTTAACTGTAGGTGTGCGCTTGACTGTGGATAAAAGTAGAGAAAAACATGGTGTATTATTACTCGTCAATACGATGGTTATGGACACTGTTACTCTGACACTATTTCTTGCTGATTCTAGTTGTTCCTGGGAACTGCGTTTTCTATGACATATATATCAAAGAAAGCGGCAGTTCGTAGGGGTAGCTTCGGTATTGTTTCGTGGTGGAAAGGCGTCGAGACTATGGTAAAAGAGGGTGGTGTATACAATCTCTGGTTGGGGTAAGAATTAGAGTTACTGCATGGTGGCTAACATCTGCAGTCATTTCTGTATAGGTCTTACAGGAATAATGGTTATATATACACTGGTGTACCCGTGGGTATCATAGTTTCTTATCAATTATGACATGGGGTTTTAACAGATTACTTCTCGGATGGAAGAACATACATAGATTTATGGGGGCGGTTGGTCTTCAGAAACTTAGTCTGGCAAGACAAGGTATTAGGGGGTTAACATATTACTTCTCGGATGGAAGAACATACATAGATTTATGGGGGCGGTTGGTCTTCAGAAACTTAGTCTGGCAAGACAGGGGGTTAACATATTACTTCTTGGATGGAAAAACATACATAGATTTAGGCCTGTCTGAACTGGTTAGCATTGGCTCAACCTAGGGACAGGGCATGGGTGTATTACATTAAGGTGTATTCATGTTCATCATCATGTAGGTAGAGGGGTAGGACACGAGGGGTAGTGTATACGCGAGGTGGGGGAAGGGTCAGTGGTTAGAAGTGATAGGCAGGTGTGGTTTGGAGCTGCTTAGCCCTGCAGGCTTCGGCCTGTCTTAACTGGTTGGCTTGGTCACCTGGTCCTTTCGTTCTGTGGGCCTTTCCTTCGGGTGTTTCTGTTCCCGTTTCCTGGTGGTGCTCGCTCGTGGCTTCCGTGGTGGGCTTCTCGTTCTGGGACATTTTACTAATCATGTACTACACCCAACTGTGGTTATTAATAGCCTTAAGGGGAGGTTTTTAGTAAGTTCGCTAGACTTCCATCAAGCTTAACATTACAGCCCCTAGACCCCCTTTCAAGATAAATTTGTACATTTTTCGGTAGAAAAATTTCCCGGCCGAAGGCCGGTTCCTCTTAAATTACAGGCTCGCTATCGCTCGCCAGGAAGAAATCGACACCTAAATGGCACGAAAAGTCTTAAAATTGACAGAAATGGGGCGAAAGTTCTTAAAATCGCCAAACTAATGGGGGCGAACGTCTTATAATATGAAAAGCAATGGGGCTAACCATGAGGGAGAAAGGGGTCAAGACAAAAATCCCTCCAGTGGAAATCTCCCCTTAAGAATAAGTGTTTTATACAACTTCCCCCCAGTGTTTTGGGGAAGTGGCTTGTTAGATTCTTACCAAATTGAAAATAACACGAGGTAGGCGAAAGTGACCCCCAATCTACAGTATTTTGAAGCCCTTCACTCCTTACATAAGCTATCCTTAAACAATATTATACAACTTAGGAAGGATCTGTTAGAGTTATTGAGTTACTTGAGATACTTTTCAATCCTTTAGTGATAGACGTCCTTTCTAGGTTGAACAGAATCCTCTACCAATAGAATTAATATGGTTATTAAATCATCGTTTGATTGAAGGGGTTAATACTATAGCTCTTATCCTCTCAAAGACTCAACCGTGATTAAGAATAAATATACAATACGTTAATTCCTCGATAACAAAGGCCCGTCATACTTTTAATCAATTCACCTTATGATAGCTGGAATAGAAGAAAGTTGTCATCGATTTGAAATTAATATACCGTTATAAACCCTTTGTTATGAGGCAATCTGTTTATGAATACTATAGTCATGGGCAGCTCACACCCAGACATCTAAGCGAGAGAGAGAGAGAGAGAGGTTGGTTGTAAATTTAATAAATGACTGAGAGGTTGGCTTAACCCTGGTGAAATTAATTCATATTGTGCAGTAGCCCCTGTAGGCCAGGCTCAGGTAAATAAATGCAGATGAGGACATATAATTATACGGCATCCAATTGTGTCTTTAATGTTAATGTTATGTATTGGTCTGCACATATAATTATTAACTTGCTGGAGGATATACTACAGCTTCCAAACATTGATTAATATATATATATATATATATATATATATATATATATATGTGTGTGTGTGTGTGTGTGTGTGCTCTCCGTATTATACTGTAGTTTAGTAATACACGGAAGCATGACATCCACAATCCACATTTCCAGAATATAGCCACATAGGGTCAGCCTGCATAATGAACAGGTTACAGTAATGGGAAACACAAATATGAAGTATTTTTGTTGGCAGTGTTTGAGTGGTGGGTCTGTTGGTATTGGTCGGTAGAGCGGTGGTGGGAGAGAGAGAGAGAGTGTGTGTGTGTGGAAAGACTGGTAGTGAATGAACACTAAAATATTTAGATAGCGAGAAAAATATCAAGCCATCGCCAGAAATCATCAGTTCGAGCCCCTGGCATTCGAAACTTCAGGAGTCTTCGGCCCTACCACCCTTAAGATGGTGAATGAAATAGGCCGTAAAATCAGAAAAGTTTCAGGAGAACCCCGGGAAACCCTCTGGCTCAAGCAAAGACTAGGGATGGCTATCCTCCGGGGCAATGCCACCAGCGTCATGAGCTCAGTTCGACTGGACTGGGTCATGCCACTGTGTGAGGCCCGGGCAGGAGTGGTGTATCCGTAGTCTTTCCACAGTAGGGTAAAACAAAACATAAACTTTATTTGTATGTAACATGGGTGATGCACATAAATAAAAGGGGATGTGTCGGATGGTTGAAAGCCACAGGTGCTCGCGCGTTTGGGGCTAGCAACACGTATTATGAAAAACATGTATCCTCCTTCATTCACTGTCCCCCCCTTCACTCACTCAACCCCACAATTTGCCAGAGGATAACAGGTTTTTCACAATACGTAGACGGAGGTCTTTTATAAAAAAAAAAAAAAATAGATAGGGGAGAGAGAGAGAGAGAGAGTGTATGTGTGTGTGTGTGTGTTACAAGGATTTACAAGGCAAAGTTAGTATCTCATATAGGCTACCCTGAGGCATAGTCATGGGAGATACTCTTGTTGAAAAAGAGAGAGAGAAATTTCATAATCCTGTACTCTAATAGCAATGAATGCAGAATACTGTCTCCTATCTTTTCTTAAACTTTACTGAGGGAAGTTGATTCCAGGTAGAAAATATCTACTGTATATGGGAAGAAGTTTCCACATGTATTAGTGCTACATCTCTTCAGCTCCACCTCCGGATATTGGCTGCATATTGTGTTGCTACAGAGAGTAAATATATTGTTATCATTTACGTTGTCAAACCCATTTTATATTATACAAAGTTTAATTATTTGACCTCAAAGTCAATGCGTTTCCAAGTAAAAGAGACCAAGAACTCTCAACTGGTCTAACAGCTTATTCTCCCAATTGATATAGTATTGTGTGTAGCCCTAGTTTGTACTCTTTCTAGTCACTCTAAATCTTTCACGAGTGCTGGAGATCAGAATTGAACAGCATATTCTAGGAGGGGCAGTATTAGACCATTACAGAGTGTGTGGACTGTCTCCCTGTTCCTAAAATTAAACTGCCCAATAATTATTACTGAGCTTCCTTCTCTACTTCAATGTACTACTTGGGAACCATAGTCACCGTTAATCAGAACACTCAAATATTTTCCCAGTCAGTCTCTTCTAGAATCTTTCACAGTAATGAGTAGCTTGACAAGGGGTTAACTTGGTCGATATACAGTACATCACCTCGCGATTTTCAAAAAGTTAATGGAATCTGCCAGGTCTCAGACCAGTCATTCATTCTATGTAGCTTTATGCCGAGTTGTTCAATTCTTTAAGAATTGTTCACATTTGTTGCAGGTATGAGGCTAAATGCAAACTTAGAGATCACGCTCAACAGGTCAGTATCAATGTTGTTGACATATGAAAAATAGCAGTGGGACAATGACAGGTCGCTGTAGAACTTCAGAACACAAACAGGTTGACGAGAGAAAAAATGGGGTGATTGTCGGATGGATTCATAGATAGATAGAGAAGTAGATAGATAGGTTGATAGATAGAGACAAACAGACAGACATACATACGCAGATAGATAGACCAATAGACAAACAGACAGACAGACGGATAGAACAAAAGAGAGAGAGAGAGTCTATATGCACAAAACTAAGAAAAATCCCAAGGAATGGCGACCGTTAAAAGTCTGTGGGAGGAAAATGTTCAACGTTGTCGTAAAAGTAAAAGGGGGTCGAAATTTAGAGGTGAATAAAGAAAAGGTTATATGAAGAGAGAGAGAGAGAGAGAGAGAGAGACTGTTAGCCATTGAAATTGATATAACACCGCTTTTTGGTGATCTACCATATACAAATGAATGTATGCTTTATGTAAGAGTTTGGGTGCGTATGTACTGTATGTGTGCATGAATGTGTGTACTGGTTCATGTGAGTGAATATGCGTGTGTTATTTGTATCAGTGCATGCTTCTTTATTTATATATTGGAAACGTGTGTGTATGTGTGTTTTTCGTATTTGTACGTGTGTTATTATTAATCATATTATGACGATATTTGTGTATGTTAATTTCAATCATTTATAAATTAATGCCCATACATCACTGTCATATTTTTGCGTGATTAAATGGCCAACTAAATTGAAATAATTAATTCGATAACAAGTTCACAAATTAATTTTAGTTTGTATTGTTAAGGTATTTTTCTATAGGCATAATATGAGAGAGAGAGAGAGAGAGAGAGAGAGAGAGAGAGAGAGAGAGAGAGAGTGAGAGTGAGAGTGAGTTACAATAAGGAATAGTTAATATCTCAAAAATCTGTCGGTCTATTCCGAGGAGAAACTCGAAATGGATGGAGGGAGACAGTGTAGTGCACTATACTCAGTTCAGAGTGTGCAAAACACTATCTAGTGGATGGAGGGAGACAGTGTAGTGCACTATACTCAGTTCAGAGTGTGCAAAACACTATCTAGTCTCTTTTTGAACTACTCTACTGAAGTACTAATTACAACTTCTGAGGGAAGTTTGTTCCAGGTAGAGCAGATTTTACATATATGTGAACAAGTTTGCACAAATACTAGTGCTGAACTTTTTAAAATCCAACCTCCATCCATGGTTGCATGTTATATTAATATTGAGGCTAAACATTTTGCTATAAACCACATTGTCAAACCCATTAAAAATTGTATTCACTCAAAGAGTTGACCTCGTAGTCTGCGTTGTTTCCAACAGAAAGAGATTAAGAACTCTCAACCGGTCCTCATAGCTCAATCTGCTAATCGATGGAATACGCTTTGTAGCCCTAGCTTGTACTTTTTCCAGTCTCTCAATGTATATCTTGAGTGCTATAGACCAGGATTGAACGAACATATTCGAGGAGAGGCAGTATCAGAGTGTTGTAAAATATAGGGACTATTTCCTTATTGATATACTTAAATTGCCTCTTAATGTAGCTCAGTATTTTCTGAGCTTTATTTCTACTTCAATACATACATTGCTTGGAAATCGTTAATTCACTGCTAATCAGAATACTCAAATAATTTTCCAAGTCAGACTCTTCCAGTCTTTTCCAATAATGAGTAGCCTGACTTGGGGTTTGAATGCCCGATATGCATCACCTTGCACTTTTCCAAGTTTAGTGGAATCTGCCATGTGTCAGACCATTCACCCAGTCTGTTAAGATCATCCTAAGTTGTTCAACCCTTTTAGGGTCCTTCACATTTACTCCAAGCTGAATGTCATCTGCAAACCTGGAGATCACATTCAACTGACCAATATCGATGGCTTTGACATATATGATAAACAGCAGTGGGCCAAGGACAGATCCCTATGGAACTTCAGAGGTGATTGGAGTCCACTCAGAAGAATCACCATTGATTACCACTCATTGCTGTCTAACTGTTAGCCAACTTTCTATCCAATTTGTTCCCTCTGTATTGATACCTAATGATTTTTTTTTTTACATTAGCCCACAATGAGTTACGGTTCTCAAAAGCTCTTTATTTATTTATTTTTTGTTTTGTTAATCTAAGTAAAGAATGTCTATGACTACTTTTGTCATACTCACTCAAAATTTAATGGGCAAAATGCAGCAAATTGGTAATACATAATCGGTGTCACCTGAAACTATGTTGGGAATCTGTAACTAAGTTGTGGATTTCCAGGTAGTCAATTATCTTGTCTACTAGTATCCCTTCTAAAAGTTTTACTATGATAATAGTCAAGCTAATTGGTCTATAATTTTTGGGACATTCAAGATCCCTTTTCTTAAAAATTTGGGTCACATTGGCCAGTTTCCAGTCTTCAGGGACCTCTCCAGTTTCTAGTGATTTATTGAAGAAAGGTGCGATTTCATCTCGCACTTCTCGTACAACTTGAGGAAGAAAGCCTTGTGCCAGATGACTTGAACTTATTTAATTTACCTATTTTTTGTTTTACCTCATATGGGGTCAATTTAATTCTGCTAAAAATTTCATCTTCATGCACTAATCCTGGACTTGGCATGTCACTGGTAGCTTTCCTTGTAAATACTGAGGCAAAACAGTCTTTTAGAGATTTAGCTATCTCAGTGTCAAAGGTTTGTAGTTGGCCTGTTGGATTCATTAGAAGTCGAATGCTAATTTTGCATGGCTTCCTACTGTTCACATAGCTGAAGAACTCTTTAGGACTCTTTGCAAAGGGCTGCAACCCTGAGTTCTTCAATCTGCTTTGCTTTCTTTGTAAGAAATTTCACTCTCCTACACATATTTTTGAAGGAATCTACAGTAGATCTCCCTGATCCTGACTTCTTTTGATATTTCTGTATGCAACCTTTCTCTTTCTGATTGCTGAAGCTATGCCACTTGTGTTTGAAAGAGAGAGAGAAAGAGCGAGAGAGAGAGAAAGTTAGAATTAGAGAGATAGCCCTACCTCAGCACAGGTATCAGTTTCACATAGCACCTGCGACTGTAAATATATTCTGTATAAGTGTGTCGTTAAAAATATATATTCCCAAAAATTCAACCCTCCCTCCCACCAGCCTCCGCTCTTCACAAAAATGGAGGCAGAAATCACGCAAGATTGAGCCATTATTATTAAAAAGGTATAATGTGCAATCACCGTGGACGCCTATAATCACTGCTAAAGCGTTCAGGTATTACGCTCACATTATCAATAGGACCACGTTAACGGGGGGTTATAGGCATGTGGGTGGAGTTTTAGTTATCTATTAATTTACCTGTTTGGAGATTATGATGATGGTAATAATGATTGTGGTGGTTATGGTGATAATAGTGATACTTTCTGGTTATAATAACAAGATGGTGCTGATGTACAGTATATGGGGACGGTGATGATAATAATGATGGTTGTAATGATGAGGATAAAGATGGTGCTGATGTACAGTATATATGGGGACGGTGATGATAATATGATGGTTGTAATGATGAGGATAAAGATGGTGCTGATGTACAGTATATATGGGACGGTGATGATAATAATGATGGTTGTAATGATGAGGATAAAGATGGTGCTGATGTACAGTATATATGGGGACGGTGATGATAATATGATGGTTGTAATGATGAGGATAAAGATGGTGCTGATGTACAGTATATATGGGACGGTGATGATAATAATGATGGTTGTAATGATGAGGATAAAGATGGTGCTGATGTACAGTATATATGGGACGGTGATGATAATAATGATGGTTGTAATGATGAGGATAAAGATGGTGCTGATGTACAGTATATGGGGACGGTGATGATAATATGATGGTTGTAATGATGAGGATAAAGATGGAGGCAATTAGGATACAGGAATTGATTATGATAATTATGAGGATGATGGGAATGCAGATAGTTTGGCAAATTAAGGCGGCTAGTTTAGATAATTTAGTGAAGATACGTGATTGTAAAAAAGTTATTTTTAAACAAATTAAACCCCACAGACAATATTCGATTTTATCTTAGTGCTTTTGGAATGCCCCAAGAATATTTTGAATACTCCTAACCTTTCGATGCAGAGCCAAATCCGTGAACTTTATTGAATTTTCCTAAGATAGTACATAGTTTATTACTTTAATCGTACATTGAAATGAACAATAATTACAATAATTGACATTGGCTCAGTCTGCTGAGCCGTAGCTCCTTAGCAGACACCTAAAATCCTATACTAAAATTATTTAATGGCATTTTACAGGACTAATAGTAATTTACAAGTAGTATTATATGATACGGGTTAGTACATACATACATACATAACATTTTAAGACTGATTGCTCCACACATACGTGCAGTTTCAGCCTCTTTTCCTAATGGCAGCGTTCCAGGCAACCCTGTTAAGGGCTGCTTCACTTGTCAAGTTTTGGGATTCGAGATCGGCATGTATAGTCCGATCCTAGGTCTTTCTCGGTCCACCCCTTGGTGCAGCTCCCTCCACAATCACAGACCTGTATATTTTCACCCAATGTTGTTCATCCATTCTCTCCACATGTCCATACCATCCCAGTCTACTTGTACGCATCACCTCGCTAATACTCTTTACACCTAAGCGTCTCCTCAGCTCATCATTAGTTATTCTATCCTGCAGTTTGGCCCCACACATCCATCTCACCATTCTCATCTCATTACGAAGACAGCGAGGGCAGCAACCTGCGAAGGAATTAAATGCTAATCTGTCAAGAACCGCGAATTTGGATAAAGCTCCACCAACACGACCCAAATTCAAAACCGCCAGGGATAACGACCGAGGACCGATGACAGCCATGAATGTAAATGTAGATCCGACCAGAACCAAAAATTTGATTAAAGAACGTTCTGTGAGTTCTAAAACCGCAACTTTAAAGGTTTTCTATGCAAACGCTCGTAGCATACGCAATACATTTTCAGATTTAGAGGAAATAGTGTTTACTGAAAATTATGATGTGATTGGTATAACAGAATCTTGGCTCAATACAGTAGATAGAGACTTTTTACCAGAGTATTCACATCCCGGTTATGTAATGTTTGAGAAAAGCCGAATAAATAAAAATGGAGGTGGCGTTTTATTTTATATCAAAGAAAGTCTTAACCCGACCCTCTTGTCAAAACCTCAAATTGTGAACGTCGACACATCTTTTGTGCTAATAAAGAATAATAAAGGTACAAAAATAATACTTGCATTAATATACAGACCTCCAGCTCAATCAGTGCAAACTGACTGAGAAATTTATGAACAAATTGCAGATGTAAGTAACTCACAAGATACCGTATTTTTTGGCGACTTTAATTTACCTGTGACCAAGTGGGGCGATACTCTTACTTCACACTCCGGACATGACTTGTATACGAACTTGCAAGAGAGTTCGCTTTATCAATTTATTCGAACACCGACCCGTGGTAATAACGTTCTTGACATTGTACTTGCAACAAAAGAAGAATTAATAGAGAATTTGAATGTTGGTGATGAATTCAGTAACAGCGACCATCGTACGATAACTTTCACTTTAAACTTTACTAGTAACGAACCAAATAGTAGCATCGAAAAAGTCCCTAATATCAAGAAAGCAAACTTTCATAAACTTAGAGCTATGTTTAAAGAAACTGACTGGAGCTTTTTAATTAACAATAACGACATAAATACATCTTGGAAGTTATTCGAAACCACTTACCTAAAAGCAGTGCAAGACTGCATACCATCGAAAATACGGCATCCAGGCCATAATAATAAGCCCAAATGGTGGAATAAAGATATTTCAAACTGCCTGCTTGCTAAAAAAATTGCTAATGATAGATTAAAATCCTCACAAAATGACGAAGAACGGGTGAAATTTGTAGAGCTACGACGCAAAGCCAAAAAGTTAATTAAGCAAAGTAAAAAGACCCTAGAGTTACATATTGCTAATCAAAGTAAAACAAACCCGAAAGAATTCTATAGTTATATCAGAAAGAAAAAAGTAGTTACTTCAACTGTTGGACCGTTAGTCGATGAAAATGGAGAATACACCAAAGACGAAGTACAAATGAGTAATGCCCTCAATACCTTCTTTGCATCAGTTTTTACAACAGAAGACCTCAGTGATATCCCTACACCATCGCCGACTCAGATTGATAATTCAGATGTTCTAAGCAATATCACCGTTACAGAGAGAGAAGTATTGAATTGTTTAGATAAACTCAAGGTAAATAAAACGCCTGGACCTGATACAATCTCGCCTAGAGTTCTAAAGGAAGCTAAGGATGAGCTCTCCAAACCACTGACATTACTATTCAATAAATCCTTGCAGTCTGGAACTATGCCTGATCAGTGGAAGATAGCCAACCTAACACCGATATTAAAAAAAGGCAGCAAATCCCTACCCAGTAACTATCGTCCAATTAGCTTAACCTCAGTTGTATGTAAAATGCTAGAAGCGGTCATAAGAGACAGACTCGTAAATCACTTAGAGGAAAATAACATACTTAAAGATACTCAACACGGCTTTCGTAAAAAACGTTCCTGTTTAACAAACCTCTTAGACTTCTTCCACGATATCCTCAACCTCTACGATGAGAGTAAAACTGTAGATATTATATACCTTGATTTTCAAAAGGCCTTTGACAAAGTTCCCCACAAACGTTTACTGCTAAAACTAAAAGCGCATGGAATACAAGACGGTGTGTTGAAATGGATAGAAAATTGGCTCAGCGACAGAAAGCAAAGAGTAGTCATAAACGGTAAGGCATCTAAATGGACCAATGTAAGTAGCGGGGTACCCCAGGGATCGGTACTAGGACCAATTCTCTTTCTAATTTACATCAACGACATAGATGAGGGTCTCACCTGTACAATCTCAAAATTTGCTGACGATACAAAAATTGAAAATAGCGTACTCTTAAAAGAACAAGTTGACGATATGCAACACAATCTAGATAAATTGTCACATTGGGCCCAAATTTGGCAAATGAGTTTCAATGCGGATAAATGTAAAGTACTACATATCGGATACCTAAATGAGAAAGCAAACTATTCGATGAATGGCACTCAGCTTAAGAATGTAAACAGAGAAACCGATCTGGGAGTAACAATATCGAGTAACCTAAAACCGAGTCAACAATGTTCAGAAGTTGTTAAGAAGGCAAACAAAATTATTGGCTTTATAGGCAGGTCATTTGAGCATAAATCCAAAGACGTTATCCTAACCCTTTACAATTCCTTAGTCCGCCCTCTTCTGGAATACTGCGTTCAATGCTGGTGCCCTTATTACCAAAAAGACATAAACAAACTAGAACGAGTTCAACGTAGAGTTACCAAAATGATACCTAGCCTAAAGAACAAACCATACGAAGAGCGTCTTAGAGAATTAAATCTATTTCCTTTAACCCAGTGCAGATTAAGAGGTGACTTAATTCAAGTGTTCAAAATCATCAAAGGCATCGGCAATATGAACTGTAGTAAGTACTTCACTATCGACCAATCTAATTACACGCGGGGAAACGGTTGCAAAATTATTGGTAAATCTTATAACTCACACGAATCTAAGAATTTCTTCTTCAATCGAGTTGTCAACTTGTGGAATGGGCTTCCCCGAGACGTTATAGACTGCAGCACCGTTGATTCATTTAAACTCCGCCTAGACAAATATCTCGCATCAAACCCGCGACTGACTGCGTTTGTAAATGAATAACTTTATTTTATCCTCCCCTCAGTTACTAACCCATATGTCCCCTACTAACTTCCTAGTCCTGCCACGGACATTAGTTCCAGGGCAGTAGTTCCCTTTCCAATGTTCCCTTTCCCACTCTAAACCACTGTTTGGACACTTGATCCTCAGTGTTTTGGAGGACAAGCAGCCTAGAAGGGTCACTAGACCTGTTGTTGCTTGATTTCCTTTGTAATCCTTTGTACTCCTTTGTACGTTCCATTCTGTTAACATACTCTACTTTAACGGCCCATGTTTCTGAGGCATATGGCATACACCTTTACCTTCAGGGTGAGAGGCATTCTTTTCATGGTCAGAATTGGCAGCAGTTCTCTGAACTTTCCCCAGCCACATCTAATTCTAGCGACAGTGACAGCCTCGGCCCCACCACCGGCGGAGATGGTATCTCCAGGTAACAAAACTTGTCCACCAGCTCCAATGACCCATTTCCAAAATTCACAGCCACAGGATCATCATTTAACACAAGCTCGCCCTTTTATTCTACTGCAGCGCTTACTCCCATGGTGCACCCAACATCGACAGACGCTAAACCGAACCGAGTTAGCACCCACACCCTTTCCACACACTGCACATGGGTATGTAACGCTCTTTTCCACATTGCCTTGTCTCAATCTACAATGCATAACCTTGGTTTTGTTAATATTGACTCTTAAACCCTTGCTCGCAATGCCCTCTCTCCATCTTCTGAATTTGGCCTCAGCATCTTGCACCTTGTCAGCTATTAGGACTAAATCGTCTGCATAAAGCAGTTCCCATGGGAGTCCGGATCTAAAATCTCATATTGCGTATAAACATTCTATGTATGCTGAATATGAATATGATGTTTTTTTAACAATAGACAAGAACCTAGATGGGAGAATTCATTTATTTCTTCAGTTAACGAATTCCTTAGTATCGGTCCAGCATACAGAATGCAATTTTGAAAAAGAGTAATGTGGGGCTGGGAGCACAGAAGGTCAACATTACCTATGCTTGTATTATAAAAATGGTCTATATAATTTAACATTCTTTTATCCCCACTACAAGAAGAAATATTGCTTAAAACACACAATTATAAAATATGTATGGATATACTCAAAATGCATTAGTTTTAATGTCTTAAAAACTTCATTTGTTGAATCATAATTCCCTTTAAAAGTAATACACCTTAAAATATTCTTCTGGGCAATAACTAAACTTTTAAATACAAAATGGCCAAGTGCATCCCCATATAGAAAGACAATATATGATTTTAGAATAACAAAGAGTGAAATAAATACTTATCGTAGCTTCAGTTATAAGTCGATATCTGGCCCTATATACCTACTGTATATACAGTATACTGTATATATGGTCCCACACATTATAGACAGTTTTTGACATACCACGTTTGTGTGATGCTTCCATCATCAACAACAACTCCTAAACAATTAGTTGATTTTACACGATCAGGTTTTTCTCATGCTAATATCACAAGAGGCAAATCAGCAATTCTGAAATGGAAAGTATTGTGTTATTTTTAACGTTTGGGGACAAAATATTCAATATTATCCATGTTGATGTATTACTGATTTCTTGGGTTAATATTTTGTGTGCAACTGATTGATATCCTTGTCAGCAATCAATAGGTTTGTGTCATCGTCATATATCATACTGTTCATACATTTCGCGTAGTTGATAACTAAGCTTATGTCATGTATAGAAATGTATGTATGTATGTACTCAGGCACATAACCCATTGCTGGGGGTGGCCAACACGAGACAGAGCCCTAACAGAAACAACATTAAAAGTTTCTATTCTCAAGGTCCGGGACCACTTTCGCATTCCCTCACCCGTTTCTCTGTAGCCTATACAAATACAAAAATATTATTGGACTGAAAATAGATCCTTGAGGAATATTCTAATCTGTTGATTTTAAAGAATAAGCATTGTTCCAAATTACAGACTGTTTACTATTTGATAGATAACTAATAATTATAATGGATTGCCTCTGGCTCCTACAGTATGTTCCTTCAGTTACATATTACTTTTATAATATCTAATATATCAAATGCCTTTCAAAGATCTAAAAAGACTCGGACTATATGTAACTTTTCATTTAAATGTTTACAAATCTCACCATTGAACTGTAAAAGTGCCGTTTCAGTTGATCTATTTGGGCGAAAACTATGCTGACATTCCAGCAACAATTCATTACATTCCACAAAATCAAGAAGACATTTAGACATTGCCTTTTCGAATATTTCACTGAAAGATGGCAAAATTTTAATAAGTCTATAGATATAGATATTTATAGAGAGGGATTGCTTTGCCTAGTTTCCATTGTTTGGAAAAACTCTAGAACGAAATGCCAAGTTAACAATATGAGCTAGAAGTGGAGCTATTACTTCAAAGGTATGTGTTAATACTAGTGTTGGTATCTCGTCATATCCAGGTGTTGTAAGTTTTAATGAATTAATATACCTTTCAATTTCATAAGTTGACACTGGAGCTAGATAAAGTGAATAGTCCACGGGAGGGTTTATATAATTCATATATGACACATTGTCATTATTTTCACTGTTTGGTAAAGGCCTTTCTAATATTTAAAAAAAAATCATCAAATGGCTTGCAGTATCTGTAGGCTACATGGTGGCACAGGTTTGATAATACTTTTACTTTTTACGGTATCAGTTTTACCAATGAATGGAGAATGCTTGTGAATAGAGGAATGTAAACGCGGTCGTTTGGGAGAGAGGGTCATGCGCCAGTTGGACTAGTCACTAGATAGTAGTCCATCAGGCGCCTGGCCCGGGGAGCCGGTGGTAATGAAGGGTGCGTCTGGAAACATGGTTGGTGGGCTTGTGGTGGTGAAGCTTCGCTGCGGGTCTGCCTGCGGAAAGCGGCGCCTCTCTGGGGGATCTGGGACCTGGGAATGTTTTGCTGGGGACCCCAAATGGGCCTGGGTCTCTGGGTATTTCTCCTGGGCGACCTAAATGTGTGTGAGATTTTATGTTTTGTTTTGTTTTGTTTTTCTGATGTGTTGTGATGTCCTTATTCGGGTTCTGTCTCAAGTCAGACACCCCCATAAAAAAAAAAAAAAAAAAACACACAAAAAAAAAAAGGAAAACTGGGGAAGATACAGTACATACAGTACATACATACAGTTTTACCAATAAAGGCGCTAACTGTTTCCCACATACCTTTGGGGTTTCCTTGTTTAGATGTTAAAATGTCTTTGTAATCATTATTTTTAGATAAACGTAAAATTGATGTATGGTAATTTTTATAGTTTTATATTTTTCACCAAAGGTCAGAGGCCACTTTCTGGATAATATTTCCAGTCGATGCTTTCCTTGAATGCTATTTCTAAGACCTGGAGTGATGTAAGGGCATTTATCAGTTTTCGAATTATCCTTTATAGAATGATCGGGAAAATGTTCATCAAAGAGTTCACTGAAGGTGTTGAAGAAAGCATCAAAACCGGCAAGAGGACATGTCATTGTTAGTACTTCATTCCAGTTTGGTTTAGTCATTTCGTGCACGAAATTGTGAATGTTAGGTTCAGTAATCATACTCTTCTCTCTCATGGGAAGTGGCTCATATTCAAAATTTGTTTTTTGAAAATTGAGAAAGTGTAGGAAAGTGATCTGATATATCGCTACAGATGGTATATATACTGTATATATACTGTATATATACCTGTATTTTTTTAGATCATCTTATGACGTCCATATGTGATCAATGAGTGATGCAGATGTTCTGCCTATATCTGAGTTGGTTTAGTAGTGACAGGAATACAAGAGTGTGGGTACATGTTATCTTGAATTCCATCACACTTATATATTTTTTTTTAGTAAGTCTAAATTCCAATCTCCAAATAGATATACCGATTTGTACTTTATTTTATCAATATAATTAAAGATATAATTTAGTTTTGACAAAACATTATATGTTTCCTCGAGGTGGCCTGTAAATTGAAGCAAACAAATTATAGGTTTGAGTCCCGGAGGGAAGAATGAAAACCTAATATTTAGTTTGGCCCCGAAATCATTGACGATATGCCTATTAGTATAATAGTCCACTTTCAAGCGCCGGCGGGTAGCCCGTTTGAAACGACCGCCGCGGGGAGAAAGAGTCCTACATCTTAAGTGCAACGCTAAATCTCTTACGGAATCGTCTTATGATTGGGGTACTCACTACGAAAAATCTTTGTAAAAAAGAAAAAAGAAATATTAACTTAAAACTTGTTATATTAGTGCTTTCCATCTCGGTGGATTTCTTGTGTGGATTCTATCCCTGACGTTGCTCTTAGAGACGCCATTCCTCCTTCAATGACATATTAAGACTAAACTCAAGACATCAAACGAATGGGAAGGGGATGGAAAGGAGGGCCCTACATCGTCAATGATTTCGGGGCCACTACTAAATATTAGGTTTTCATTCTTCCCTCCGGGACGATATGCCTGATATCTCAAGACTGGAGGGGGACATTCGTGACAATATCAAACCACTAACAAATACCATAGGTAGAGACAAAGAATCATATAACAATTTAAATCTTTATTGTTTACATACAATAAACGTAAAAAATTGGAAAGAAAGCAGTGCGTTACTTCGAAGAATATCTGCTTGTACTTGACCGACTGGGTACATATGATAAGATCTCACATTGAGATTCATAAACATTTGTTGTTTTAGGAACATACTTGTATTCGTATTCTACTTGTGACGTCTACCAGCGTTGGCAGAATCGCCTCTCGTCAGCCACTAGCGCTCGCCAGGGACATCGAAATGGGCTACAGTTATCAGAGAATGTTGTTATTTCTTTCCTAGTAATCGCATTGTCACAGACAGTCCAGTGGTGGTCTTTGTTTTTGTCTGTGACAACGGGTTATATTTTATATCAACAATAGTGATAATAGTACCAGCGTGGGAATGAGAAAGACTTTCAGAGCGAGGAGGTAGTGTCTGGCTGTGTCCTGTGGCGCCTGCTGTCTTGTGACGTCTCGGCCCGTGATTGGCCGACCATCGTGCCTTTGCGGGCTCCTGTGTAACTAACCTCCTCCATGAGGGTCCCCAGGAGCTGTCCTCGTCAGGACAGGCTTGGTGCGCATGCTTCTAACATCCCCTTGCATACTCTCTCCCGATCACCACCTTTATCACTGTTTCTCTCACTCAATTCTCTCTTTCCATACTCTAACCTTTATTAACTGCACAACACTCCCCTTGGGTTCTGCATACGGTTTCCATAGCCGGCCCATTGTATTGCATGCGCCGTCCTCAGAGATATTTACATGTACTTAGAATAGGTTTGAGGGTTCTTAGTTAGTATAGGTTAAGAACTTTGTGTGTCTCCATTATTGATTTAGTGTTTCTGCTCTTTTATTTAATGCTAGACTGGGATAAGGTAACTGTAGTCGTTGTCTCCGATGTGTGTACGGTTTGCCTATACCTACACGACTTCGACCGGTCCTGTGGTAGTCTGGGTTGTCTTTTCGGTTGCGTCCTTTGCGAGTGCAGCATTGTGTTGACTGAGGGTTTTGGCCTGTTCCAGTTCCACACTTTGCTGCCTCATTGCTTGTCTTTAGAGGGTCGCCAGGATAAAACCAGATACTTGTGATCTGGATCTATCAAGAGAGCACCCTAGTCAATTAACGTAACTTAAAGGATGCAGTCTTAAGGACATCGCTAGGCTACGAGCCTGTCTTGCTCAACCCCAGTTCCTTACCTAGAATATCCCAGCTAGACATTATTAATCGAGTAGACACTTGTTAGTATTTAACCCCTTCCGCACCGCGCGGCCATCCCGCTCAGTAGGCCTACATACCGCTCCCTCCCACCCCGCCTCCATCCCTCCCACGCGCATTATCCACCCACTAAACCTTGCCAAATACCCATTAATTTGTATAGTAGAATAGTTAGGTACAACAGGATATTAGAAGTATTAAAGTAGTAGTAGTATCAGTAGTCGAAGTTATCAAATGTTCCCTACTAAATACACGTAAATAATAATAATTATGATAATAATAATAAATGGCATAATAATGCGTATGAAGACCAAGATGGCGAATGCACGGAGACACAAAAGCACTATAATCCTGCGTGGGTGGGGTCTAGACGAAAACTGGCCCCTGTGGAAAAAATCTGCCTCTCATTAGTCGAGAGATACCGTGACGTCACGGTCCTCGGTGACGTCACAGGGCTCTGGTTGGCTGCTGGGGAAAGGGGCGGAGCTTTCTGTATCCCCAGTGTGACATACAGTACCGTAGATAGAGCCCCAGGCAGCAAAACCGACTGGCAGCATTTCTTTTAATTTATCACGTACGTGTGTACGGGACGGTATATTTTACTGAAGCTCTTATCACGTACTTGTGTACGTGACGGTGCCGAGGAGGTATAAGCTCTTTGATATGTACGCATTATTATTCACAGCATTTATTAGTCTAGGTTGTCGCTGAGCCGCACAACCATAGCAGACTGTTTCGTTGATGAGGAAGTACTTCTTTTAGTGTCGAGCATTGCTACCGTTGCGCATTTATAGTATTCTCGTGTCAGTTAACATTATATGTCCTATCTTTTAGTGTATTCGATTTACACGTGTAGTGTCCTGCCTCCTGACTTTATATAGTTTAAGATACGAGCATCTTATGAGCATCAGACTTTCTTCAGAAGTTTCCAGGTCTATGCTGTAGGACTATACTTCACTTTCTTTCAGATAGGAGTGAAGAGTTTATTGTTGTTTAGAGTAACTGTATTGAAGCATCTTTTTATTGTATTAAATCTTGCAGTGATTTAATTGATCTTTCCATAGATTCCTTTTTATGCATTTTAACGTAACTTGCATCTTGTTTGTTATCAGGCTATACCAGTGTGGGTTAGCCTGAAGTAGAGTACATTAATGCCCAGTTAAGGATACCCCGCTATCGCAGATTAACTCTGGAGGGTATAGGTGTTTTTGTTCGCCGGCATATAAGTTCAAGGGTTTGGATCTAGCGTACCGTTGTTGCATAGTGCCCTATTACTAGTCCAATCATTAAGTGCCCTTGTTTTATTCGTAGTCCCGGTCGTAACAAATGGCGACCTTGCCTAGTATCTTATCTTAGTCGTCATAACAAATGTCGACCTTGCCAAGTATCTTATCTTAGCCGTCATAACAAATGGCGACCTTAGTCTAGGATTTAGTGAACTAAGAAATAATTGCAGGATTTTTTTGTGGAGATTTTTTTTTTAATCACCGTTTGGGGGTCGATTGTTATTTCTCACAGTTTGGCAGTGGACATTTGTTTTTGAGGAATATTTTGGACACGTTGGATTTTTTTTTTTGGCAACGTAGTATAGCACTTGAGTTGTCTTCAAGTATTTTTTTTTGAGTGAATAGTGCTACAAGAGAGTTTAGGTACTTCTTTTTTTATAAATGTTGAGGATTTCCGGTGGACACTATGTCGAACGACAGATCAGTGCATAGTGAGGACACAGTACGGGAAACAGGCTCTGAGGTGCAGAAGCTGGGTTTGTTAGATGACATTAGAGTAGTAACTAGTAAGGAGGATGCAAGGAAGTTTCTGGAGATGCCTATTACTGTTGACCGGGTGTCGGGGATAGATCGGTATGGTCTCCAGTGTTTGGCCACGGTCATGGGGCATGTTGGCACTAGCAGCATGACGAGAAGTGACCTGGTGGCATGTGTGCTGGGCGGGGTGCGTGGTGCACAGGGTGGAGCGGGTGCTTTGGCACCTTCGGCCAAGCCCCCCCCTCCACTCTACTCCCATCATGCTCTCTAGAACACCGGATCCGAGGACGTTCCCGCAGGCCGATAGTCACTGGCAGCGTGGTTTGTACCTGGGTGGATCACTGGGTGGGTCTCCAATTGTTGCATCTCCTCCTCCTCAAGGTTTAATTCCAGATATGATCTTCCAGCTTGAGATGGCTAAGATGAAGATTCAGCAGCAGAAGCATGAGGCTGAGCTTGAGCAACGAAAGCATGAGGCTGAGCTCGAGCAACGGCAGCGAAAGGCTGAGCTCAGGATTCAGGCTGAGGAGAGAAAGGCCATGTACTGTGCAGACATAGAGCTTGAGAAGTCTCGGGTGGAGTCGACAGGGCAGCGTCTCGGTTCTGGGAATCGAGGTCTTGATCAGTCTTTATCGCACCTTCTTAAGTTAGTCCCTGCATTTGACGAGTCGGGTGTCGCCAAGTTTTTCCTGCGTTTTGAGAAGAAGTGCCGGGAGCACCAATGCCCCGAGGTTAAGTGGGCAGCCCTTGTTTCCTTTAGGTTGGTTAGCAAAGGACTCAAGGCATATGATGCGTTGCCCTTGGAGTCTTGCATCGATTATGAGGTATTGAAGGAAGCTGTTCTGCGGGCGTACGAGTTACAACCAGAGACATATAGTTTGAAGTTTCGGGGTGTTACGAAGGGTCGAGAGTGCACTTTTCTAGAACATGCCCGGGAACTGTCTGATGCTTTGAGAAATTGGCTGAGGTCAGAGAAGGTGACGACGTTCGAAGAGCTTGAGCAGTTAGTCCTTCTAGAGCAATTTTTTAAATGCACAGGCAGCGACCTGCCTTTGAACCTCAAAGAGAAACAACCAAAAACTCTACAAGAGGCAGCTGAGATGGCTGACCTGAGATTATCGCTGATTCGTGGGTGCGGGTCTGCACAACGGACCGATGCAGTTAACAAGGGGCGCAACACTCCACCCCCCCGAGTCAGTGATGCAACATTTAATAACGAAAGTAAGAGCAATGATACTAATTTTGATCACAAACCAAAAACCGTCCCGTTTAAGAAAGGTCAGGGCCCTTCCCCACCTCAGGGGAAGTCCAAGGGTGAAGTAGAGTGTTTTAAGTGTCATAAAAAGGGGCATTTTGCACGTTCCTGCCCTAGTAACCAACCTACAGCAGTCGTGTCTTTGGCTAGCAACATTGGGGTGTCCCTGAGGTCTTCTGCGTTTACCCGGGGTGATATGTCAGATGCGGGGGCACAGCCAGTGAAGGAGTGTCCGGAAGGCTCGAAACCTGTCCGCGATGCTTTTTGCGACCATAGAGGGCGTGGCTGCGTGAGTTGGGCTGGTTGCAAGCATGGGTTGGAGTTGTTGCGTAATACAGGTGCATCCCAGACTCTGATGAAAAACTTTACAGGCCAACCTATAAACGCGGCACGGGTAGTTGTGGTGCAGGGTATTAATGCTACACGGTCATACCCGTTGGTTCGAGTGGAGCTGGAGGTTGATGGTGTGACACGAGAGATAGATGTTGGAATCGTAGAGAAATTGCCAGTAGAGGGCGTCGACCTTCTTCTCGGCAACGACTTTGCAGTGCCTACTTCTGAGGTTCCACCCTTAGTCGTTGCCGAGAGGGCGGCCGACGTGAGTAGGGAGGGGCAGGAGTTGGTCGAGAGGTGTCAATTACAGCAGATGGCGTGTGTTGTCACCCGATCTCGTGCATCTAAGGTGTCACAGCCTATTCCTCAGTCTCTAGACCAGCGGAGGAACGGTCGGAAGGAGAAAGCTAAAGTTGGGAGAAGTTTTGTGAGTTTTGATCCAGCGGCTCTTCTTGGCGACTCGGTACTTGACCCAGAGGTGAGCTCCGGAGTGGCCCCAGAACCTGTCCTCCCTAGTGACATGGTTGGGCGTGATGGCACTCCGCGACAGAGTAGTTCCCAGGTGGAGGAGAGTTGTGGGAATGGGGCTATTGAACACGAGGATGGGGAAACATGTCATGTGAACCTGTTAAAGGAGTTTGTGAGGCAACCACCTGAGCAGCCTACTGTCCCTGCATTGGTCTGCAGCGGCCAAGGTGGAGAAGGAGAGGGGGGCAGTGGGGCACAGGTGGAGGAGAGTTGGGATTGTCATGTCTCGGTGGAGCAGTGGGCGGGGGACACGAGTCAGGTGGCTGTGGAAGCGCTAGAGCACCTGCCTGAGAAGCAGTGTGCAGCGCTTCAGCACCGGCTCGGTTCATACCCCACTGTTTGTGCCGAGCACCCAGGCCTCACAACTCATGCGGTGCACGATGTTCCGCTGGCAGGTCACTTGAGTGTTAGTAGACCGTTAGCCTGGTTGTTCCGGTGGTTCAAGGTGGGCGACGAGGCTTTAGCATGGTTGTCAGGTCAGGGTCGACCCATGGCTGCCAAGGGTGGTGGTCAGAATGAGGACATTGAGCAGATTGGTGAGGTGGGCTGTGGAGTGGATGTGCCCGGTCGTCGCATAGCCTCCCAATGCTGCTCTAGTCGAATGCAACAGCCCTACCATAGACCGACTGTATCTGGCCATGTCGCTGAAGGCGGTGATGCTGCGCAGGCAGATGTAGTCGCAAGGAATGCGGGGGTGCGCATGTACGGTATCGGCGGGGAAGCCTTAGCAATTATGAACTATGGGAGTGACTGCACAGGTGGTACTGATTGTCCCTCTCATGACCTGGCTGTTCTAGGGACGAAGGTGGAGAAGGAGGGAGACTTTAGTTTAGATGCTGCGGTCTCGGCTGGGTTGTGGGAGGGCACTAGGCATGTTGTTCTTCGAGATAAGTTGCAACCTCTTGTTCCTGAGCGCCAAGAGAAGTTGTTTACTAGGCTATGGCAGTACGTCCGCATGTTTGTTGCTTCTCCAGGCCTGATGTACGGGGTAGAATCCGACATCGAGGCTGGAGACAGTGCAAGGCTCAAGTTAGTTCCCTACCGTATAAATCCTGCTCAACAGTCTGTCGTGAAAGCAGAGCTAGACTACATGTGGAAAAAGGGTCTGAGGGATAAGGGATATCGTGAGTGGTCGTTGCCAGTGAGTTTGCAACCTGAGTTGAGTGGCAAGATCCGTGTGTATGGTGATTGCAAGAGTGTGGGTGCATTATCCCTGACAGACGCCTATCCATTACCCAGTGTTGACGACACCATAGACCGCTTCGGGGCTGCCTCGCTCATCACGAAGGTAGAACTAGTGAAAGGTTATTGGCAGGCCCCGTTGCCGGAGAGAGCGAAGAGAAGTGCCAGTCTTGTGAGGAACTGGGCAGTTTATCAGTGTCAGGTGTTGTTTTGCTGCCGGAACACAAGTTGGATGTGTGGCATGTTAAGGGCACTGATAATGTTTTGGCTGATTGTTTGTCACGGAAGGGTTTGTTTGCAGGAGAACCCTCGCCGTTCAGTCAGTGTGTGTTTGAGTGGAGAAAAAAAAAACAGACTTGCTCCTGTAGAGCAGCCATCAAAAACAACATTAAAATTAAATAAAAAAAATCACATAAAAATTCTTTCTTTTTTATAGTTAATTGCAAGTTGCCAATGTTATAGCTAAAGTCCTAAGTTGAACCTATCTTTCACTTAGTAGGCTGGGCTCTGTGAAGCTCGCTCAGGGAGCATAGCAGGCTAAAATTATACTATTGTGTTTGGGAGGGGTTGTAAGATTTTCTTTATGCTAATATGTTGTTTTATTTAAGATTGAGCTTTGCATTTCATTTCTGGTGGAGTGGCTAGGTGTGGCGGGTCTTGTCGGGATTCTGCCTTATCAGATATGGTGCTCGCCTAATGTTGAGCGTCCCATATCTTGGGCGGGGTGTGACGTCTACCAGCATTGGCAGAATCGCCTCTCGTCAGCCACTAGCGCTCGCCAGGGACATCGAAATGGGCTACAGTTATCAGAGAATGTTGTTCTTTCTTTCCTAGTAATCGCATTGTCACAGACAGTCCAGTGGTGGTCTTTGTTTTCGTCTGTGACAACGGGTTATATTTTATAGAAACAATAGTGATAATAGTACCAGCGTGGGAATGAGAAAGACTTTCAGAGCGAGGAGGTAGTGTCTGGCTGTGTCCTGTGGCACTTGCTGTCTTGTGACGTCTCGGCCCGTGATTGGCCGACCATCGCGCCTTTGCGGGCTCCTGTGTAACTAACCTCCTCCATGAGGGTCCCCAGGAGCTGATCTCGTCAGGACAGGCTTGGCGCGCATGCTTCTAACATCCCCTTGCATACTCTCTCCCGATCACCACCTTTATCACTGTTTCTCTCACTCGATTCTCTCTTTCCATACTCTAACCTTTATTAACTGCACAACACTCCCCTTGGGTTCTGCATACGGTTTCCATAGCCGGCCCATTGTATTGCATGCGCCGTCCTCAGAGATATTTACATGTACTTAGAATAGGTTTGAGGGTTCTTAGTTAGTATAGGTTAAGAACTTTGTGTGTCTCCATTATTGATTTAGTGTTTCTGCTCTTTTATTTAATGCTAGACTGGGATAAGGTAACTGTAGTCGTTGTCTCCGATGTGTGTACGGTTTGCCTATACCTACACGACTTCGACCGGTCCTGTGGTAGTCTGGGTTGTCTTTTCGGTTGCGTCCTTTGCGAGTGCAGCATTGTGTTGACTGAGGGTTTTGGCCTGTTCCAGTTCCACACTTTGCTGCCTCTTTGCTCGTCTTTAGAGGGTCGCCAGGATAGAACCAGATACTTGTGATCTGGATCTATCAAGAGAGCACCCTAGTCAATTAACGTAACTTAAAGGATGCAGTCTTCAGGACATCACTAGGCTCCGAGCCTGTCTTGCTCAACCCCAGTTCCTTACCTAGAGTATCCCAGCTAGACATTATTAATCGAGTAGACACTTGTTAGTATTTAATATAAGCTCTTTGATATGTACGCATTATTATTCACAGCATTTATTAGTCTAGGTTGTCGCTGAGCCGCACAACCATAGCAGACTGTTTCGTTGATGAGGAAGTACTTCTTTTAGTGTCGAGCATTGCTACCGTTTCGCATTTATAGTATTCTCGTGTCAGTTAACATTATATGTCCTATCTTTTAGTGTATTCGATTTACACGTGTAGTGTCCTGCCTCCTGCCTTTATATAGTTTAAGATACGAGCATCTTATGAGCATCAGACTTTCTTCAGAAGTTTCCAGGTCTATGCTGTAGGACTATACTTCACTTTCTTTCAGATAGGAGTGAAGAGTCTATTGTTGTTTAGAGTAACTGTATTGAAGCATCTTTTTATTGTATTAAATCTTGCAGTGATTTAATTGATCTTTCCATAGATTCCTTTTTATGCATTTTAACGTAACTTGCATCTTGTTTATCAGGCTATACCAGTGTGGGTTAGCCTGAAGTAGAGTACATTTATGCCCAGTTAAGGATACCCCGCTATCGTAGATTAACTCTGGAGGGTATAGGTGTTTTTGTTCGCCGGCTTATAAGTTCGAGGGTTTGGATCTAGCGTACTGTTGTTGCATAGTGCCCTATTACTAGTCCAATCATTAACCTAAGAAGTGCTAAGAAGTGGGTAATTAGAAACGTCCCCCTGTGCTGATGTATTTGAGCTGTTTCCATCACTAAAATATTAATTTTACCATAAATAGCATTAATACTTATCCATACGCGCCTATTATGGGTTGATTATAAAGGTATTAACCTGAAACAACAATAAAACGAGTGAAAACAGCGTTTGGATGGTCAAAATCGGAGATACAGGCCGCGAGTTTATATAATGTATGGGTGAGGCAACCTGCTTTCCCGCCAATTTCCCCCAAGGCCACTGAGACACAGTCGATCGATACTCTCTCTCTCTCTCTTGCACTCGCTTGCTAACAGAGATGACAATGCCCTGCTTGCAACTCGCTAATGTTAGCATGAAAATATACCTCAGAATAAGGGAATAACAGGGAAAATAGGTGATAACTGAAGGAGGGGGGGAAAGTGGGGAAGGAGGGGAGGTAGAGGAGTGATATTTTGCATGGCCCAGGGGCAAAAAAAAAAAAAAAAAATCGATGTTTAAAGTTGATTTTTTTTTTTCTCTGACTCTTAAGAGTCTTCCCGCAGTCCGCCGGGGGAACTCTTAAGAGTCTTCCCGCAGTTCCCGGGTTAAGTGCACTTGTTTTATTCGTAGTCCCGGTCGTAACATACTACTACAGAAACATATATCCTTGGATTATATCTTGTCCTTAAAGCTATTTGTACATTCCATATAATTTAATTAGTAATAGAATATGGACTTAACTAGACCCGCTGCCGTAACACCACACAGGTTAGCTTTGGCTTATCCAGAGCCACAGACAGGTATCGCGTCAAGAAAGTATGGTTGGAGGCCCACAATTTAGTGTTAGCTATGTCCTCAATCGAATAGTTCTGTAAAAATCTGATAGAGAGATGGCCCACTTTCTGATATCATGGGCTCTGCCCACTACACCGGGATTACTTTCCCTAATGACGTCTACGAGTAAAGAAGCTAATTTCCTTCTCGTGACTCGAGTACCTGTGCTGTTTACCCATAAGAAGGCTGGTTGTTGAGGTTGTGCCACCCTCATAAAATTGATTAAAGCCTGCACCGGGCACAAAATGTGATGCGTATGTCCGCGTTTGAGTGCTGGGACAGTAAATTCTGAAAATACATGATCACAATGTTCATTCATTGCTATAAATGTGGGAGACGGAGCGATTTGTAAGTGTTCATTCAGTCTCCCAAACCTGAGGCAATTAGGTTCGTTGCTCATCGCCGCCAGCTCAGATACTCTGTTCCTGTTACCAAAGCCATAAGGAACACAGCCTTCTTTAATAATGAGTCAAATCCGGCGCATGATTATACTTGCACGAATGAAGCAAAGATAAAGCTTTGTCCAGTGGCCAGGTAGGCATGAACTGACGTGGTGGTGGGCGTAGTTTGAAACATGCCCTAATGAACCCTTTCTCCTCCGCCTGTGGTATGGATAGACCAGTAAGGTCATAAAAGGGGTTTCTAATGGCAGACAAGTGGTTCATCAGTGTAACTACAGAAAAGCGTTTTTGTTCAAACAAGTAGTCTAAGTATTTAAAGACCATAGCTACTGATGAGTCTGTTTGCGTCGTTTCTACTATCCAGGTTGTGAACGTTTTCCAATGAGACAGATACTGTCTCCTGGTAGACATAGTATATACTGATTAAGAAATGTACTTGTAACACTCTCTCCATACTGAATCAACCATTTGGCATTTTGAATGTCCAGAAGGCAAAAGTCAGCGAGGTCTCTAGGTTGCCAATTGTCTCCAAGTGGAAGTACGAGACCGGGAGTGACACCGGGTTCTCGCACCACGTTTTCAATTGGTGGTACCACACCTGAGCCGGCCAAAGTGGCGCGATCATCGAGACTAAGCCCCGGTAACCCCGTAGTTTGTGAACTACTTGACACATGAGTGAAGCGTCTGGAGGCGGAAAAAGATAGATCTTACATCTTACAGTATCTTACAGTAGATCCTCTGGAAAAAGGCAAACTAGGCCTGTGTATCCAGCTCAGTACCAGTACTTGCACTGCTGCGGTCGTTCACGGTGTTGGCGGCGGCTGTAGCAGACGCAACATTTTTACTATTCTGCATTTTTGTTTTATAATCAAACTTCAAATCTTGTGTTCCCCATGCTTCATCAAGATTACTTTCAAACTCCCTTATTGATTCGGAATCGACTACATACTGGGGCAGTGCGTTCCACTCATTTACCACTCTATCACAAAATGAGTTCTTTGCCTTCTCAAGCCTATTTCTTTCTTTGTAAATTTTCCTAGAGTGTCCTCTCGTTCTTGTTCCCTCCCGCATCAAGAAGATACCTTCACACACATCCTCATCGTACTTTCCTGACACTATCTTAACACCTTACGAGCGGCCTAGGCGGTAATTTATATGTACCGCCCAGCGGGGTGTTTTTACCCTAAATAGGGTTGTTTACGTGATCATTGTCATGTCTAAATAAAATCCAGAGCATAAAACAAGTATATATCCCTGAAAGGGCATAAACAGAGCTTTCCAATGACACCCCAACCATCCTTATACGACCACTGGTTCTCTTGCAACGATCGCGCAACACGAGTGCAAAAACCATGTAATTAGGTACTTTCCCTACATAATTCCCTGTGTAGCGAGTGCGAGAGGGTGGGGGAGGGTGGAATTCATGTCAGTAGGTCCGCCGCGGTGGTCTGGAGCAGTCATACGCTTGCTACGCTCCTCCCACCACTCATCTTTCTCTCTCAGCAACATTACGTGGTGAAAATGGCACACGACATAAGTTGTGAACCGCCACTTAGTCCATATTTATTTCACACGACATAAGTTGCGCGGCGCCAAAGAAGGGTTAAAAATCTCTATCATATCCCCTCTCTTTCTCTTATATGCCAGTGTCGGAAGCCCCAGTGTCCTCAACCTCTGCTCATAGCCCGCGTTCTTCAACGATGGTACCAGCTTGCTAGCTCTCCTCTGCACTTTCTCCACTGCTTCTATATCCTTTACCATATATGGAGCCCACACCTGGTTCGCATATTCCATGTGCGGCCTAACCAGCGCTGTATAGAGATTCCTGAAGATTTCTTCGTCAAGTGACACAAATGTCCTCCTTATCAGCCCTACAATTCTATTTAACTTATTGTCTATCACTACTCCTATATCCTTTTCTGCATTCACTTCCTCCATCGCTTCATACATACTGTATCCTACCTTGTCCCAATCTGCATATACTTGCATTGTTTTTGGATGAAAAGGCATTAACCAATGCTCAGACCATCCCTTCATGCCCTCCACATCTCCTTGAAGCAAACCCACATCTCCCTTACTCCTCACTCTTCTATACATCTTAGTGTCATCCGCATACAGGTATACCTCACTTCCATTAGTTATAACTTCAGGTAAGTCGTTGATAAATATAGCGAACAGCAGTGGTCCCAACACAGATCCCTGAGGTACCCCACTTGTAATTTCCCTCCACCCCAAGCCTATTCCATTCACCAGTACCCTCTGTCTCCGATCTTTCAGGAAGGCCATTTCACACATTTCACCCCTATATTATAGCTTCTAACTTTCTCTATTAACCTTTTATGTGGGACCTTATCGAAGGCCTTCATAAAATCGCAATATACCACGTCTATTGAGATAGGTACAGAGGAAATGCCGGAAGTAACATTTAACAGACCAGAGCTCATAGACAAAATGAGTAAGGTGGACCCAAACAAAGCCGCTGGACCGGACGGGGTATCCGGCTGGATTATTAAAGAAAATGCTATGGAACTTCTAGAATTTCCATCTTCTAGAATTTCTAGAATTTCCATCCAATCATCTACCACCTTAATTAGCTGTAGTACCGTCGACCTCCCCGGCAAGAATCCGAACTGTCTCCCACTGAAAAGTTGGTTTGACTTCATATGCTCCATTATTCCTTCTCTAATTACCGTTTCCATTAGTTTACACACAACACTTGTCAAACTGACTGGTCTATAATTCCCTGGGTCATTTCTCTTTCCCTTCTTAAATATAGCTGTTATGTTCGCCTCTCTCCAGTCTATCGGGATTTGTCCTGTATTAAACGATACCTCAAATAAAATTTTCAATGGCTCTACTAACATCTCACCTCCTTACTTTATGATTCTTGGGTGTATCCCATCCGGTCCCGGTGACTTACTTCTGTTCATTTTTTCTATAGCCCTTCTTATTCTAGCATGGGAAAACTCTATTATTTCTAGTGCTGGTGCCTGTTTGATGGGAATAGTAGGCACTGCATCATCCGACTCCACTGTTAGTACCCCCCCAAAGTATTTCCCCAGCACCTCTGCTTTCTCCTTATCATTCTCCGCTCTACTCCCATCATCCAACCCCCCTACCAGCTCTGGGATCCCTACTCTTCTTGTTAACTTTTCCTGAATGTACTTCCAGAATATTTTTGGATTATCCTTCACATTTCTAGCAATCTCTCTCTCCCTCTCCTTCACCCCGCTCCTTGTCTCCCACCTTATTTTATTGTTTATTTGTCTGCGTTCCAGATCCACTTCTTTAGCTTCTATACTAGACCCCTGTTCTTTTTTAACAATTTTAGTCTTTCCCACAATCGTTTCTTTCTTCTAATCAATGTCCAAAGCTTCCTATTCATTGGCAATTCTGGGTTCGTTCTTTTCCTCAATTTTGTTTTATCCTTATATTCCCTTACTGGTACACTTTTGGATACAGCATTCTCCAGTTTGACTCTAATTTTCCTCCACATTCCTTCAGCGTCTTCACCGTTCAAGTATTCCCCCCAGTCAATGTCCAAACACCGTCTCAGCAGCTCATAATATGCTCTATCATACCTGTATATTTTTCTATTGCTTCTATTATCCCTCTCTGATTTAATATTGCAACTAAACCTTATACAGGCATGGTCACTACGACCTATAGGGCTATCCACATTAACATGTTCCACTATATCCTCTTCATTGCTAAAGATCAAATCAAGTACACTCCCCTGCGTCGCATCTCTATATCTTGTCATCTCTGTAATATGTTGCGTTAAAAAACAATCTCTCACTTTCTCTATAAACTTATTTTCCAGGCTACCCTGTCCCGCTGGAGTAGTACAGTTTGCCCAGTTGATCCTTCGCAAATTGAAATCTCCAATCAAAATTTTATATTTATTCTCTCTATTATCTATTTCCTCCATTGCTTTCAATAGGTTATCATCCTCTCCCCTACTATTATTTGGGCTTCTATATATAGAGGCAATTAGAATTGATCCTCTTGCACATTTTACTTCAATACACAAATATTCACAATACTGCTGTCTCATATCCACCTCATTAACCTTGAGCTCTTTTCTTACATAAATAAACAGTCCTCTTCCGACCTCTGCTCTAATAGCATTTCTCTCATATAACTCCAAACCCTTCAAACTATATTCCACCAGTTCCCTTTCAATTCCAGTCCTCTAACAATGCGTTTGGACCCCCGCCGAAGTCATTTCCTGGCGGGTTAGGAAGAGAGGGAGTCTGTGGTTTCCCTCGGACACGAATAGATCCACTTGTGGATGGTATGGCTCTGCTATCATCTCGTTGAAGATGCTTTGCTTGAGTGCCCATTCTACTCTGGTGCTCTGTCTCCGAGACAGAGCGTCTGCCCAGACGTTCGCTACGCCCGGGAGGTAAGATGCATGAAGATGAATGCTCAGCGTTTAGGCCAGAGCAAAGATCTCTTCCGACAATTCTAGTAACTTCCGAGACCTCGTTGACCTTTGCTTTTGAATGCGTTCAAATTGTCCATTCGAAAGGCTATTGATTTCCCCTGTAATGAAGAGCCGTGCATTTGAAGGAAAAACAAAGGGACTAGAAGTTCTTGTGTGTTGATATGAAAGTTCTCGTCTTGGGACCAAAGACCTTGACCCTGGTGGCCTAGGTTTGACTGATATCCCCAGCCTATTGTCCCTGAAGCATCTGTGTCTACCCATACCGTAGGTGGGGGAGAAACCCACGTCATTATTGAGTGCAATGTTTCCTTCCTTGCCCAGACCAACAGTAAGTTGTGAATTATTGGAGGAATGGTCCATAATTTTCCCTCCGGCAAGAGTGGGAAAAATTTGTTGCCTTTCAAGATTAATCTCTTTACTTTCAACCGGCCCAACTTCACAGTTAGTTGGACCCAGTTGAGAGAACCGACCAGGGATTCCCACGTCCTTCTCGTCGTGTTCAGACTGTGGAGAAACCAAAACAATTTCCTGCGAAATCTGTTGCGGTTGTCCACACTCTGACTGAGAGTAAGATTGGCTGTGTCCCAGACCAGCCCTATGCACTGAATCACCCGTGTGGGAACAAGGTGCGACTTTGCCAAGTTGACCTTGAGCCCTAGGGTTTGTACATGATTTATTACTTGGTTGACATGGATATGACATAAACTCTCTGACTCTGCCACTACCAGGCAGTCGTCTAGGTACCACAACACCTTGATCCCCTGAGCTAACATTGGCATAAGGGCCTGGCGGACTAATTTTGTGAATATTCTCGGTGCCAGGTTCAAACCGAATGGCAATCTCTGAAAGACATAAGTCTCTTGCCTGATCCTCAAGGCGAGGATTTTTTGTAACCTTTTGTTTATGGGGACATGCCAATAGGCGTCTGTCAGGTCTAGTGAGCACATCCAGCCTTGCGGCGGGAGGGTGAGCCTGATATGATTCACTGTGAGCATGCTGAAGGGCACATTGTGAATGTGTGTGTTCAGACACGAGAGATCTACTACTGGTCGCATCTAAACACTGTCCCTCTTTGGCACTAGAAAAAGTCTGGAAGTGAAAACATGGCAATCTGGATCGACCGGGACAATGACATGCTTGGTGATCATTTCTTGGACTAGTGACTCCACCTCTAAAGAAACATGATTGACTTCTCGAGTTTGACGTAAACGAGGTCGTCGGAGCCACCTCCAAGTGATTCCCTTGCTTACCACTGTCCGTGCCCAAGTCCGCCGGGGCCAGGCTCGGCGACATGCCTGGAATGACCCAGTTGTTTGACTGGGTTTGTCCGGCAGAACTACTCTCGAATCCAACTCGCCTTCGGTAAGCCCCGGGAGAGAGAGAGTTTGACTGACTAGTTTTTTGGTGGTGGTGGGGCAGAGGTAGACGGCTGACTGGTTTTGGCAGGCGTCGTTCCCTGATGAGGCTTGTGTTGTGACTTATTTCTATTATTCCACTTGCCTGATGGTTTACTCTGTTTCTGCTTGTGCTGAGTACCTCCCTGCTGTTGGGGAGACCTGAGGTCCTGAAAGGACTGCTTAGCACTGGTAGGATGAGACATACCTCCACCTTTTGGTTTGGAGTATGGTTTCTTGCAAGGCTCCTTCTTAGGCTGGGAGGTACTCGGCTTCAAGCTATCTACCATATTGTATACTGCCCTCCATGTGTCTAAGTTTAGTAATGAGGCAGTTAATACAGGGGAAAGAGTTACCCGGCGACCAATGTCTTCCGGTAACTTTTTTACCATGTAGCCTACACCCTCAAGTCCTGGCGAGCACGAACAGCCTCCATTAAGGCTATTCTGATATCACCTAGGGACTGTATAGAATTTTGCAATAGAAGCCGCCGGGACAAATCCGTGGCCTTCCTTACATTCTGATCAGAAATGGCTGATATAGTCCTCGTGAGTGACTGGGCTATCTGGCGACTTAAAAGGATGTGTGAGAAAAGTCTATATGCTTTGTTCCGCAATTTGAAGTCTCTGTCTAAGTGGGCTGGAGGGGGAGTAGAAAAGGGGTCCTGTAAATCATAAAGGGACAGTTTGGGAGCCGAAAGGAATTCAAACAGAGCAGGGGACACCCCTCCAGCCTTATTGATGGGTAAAGAGAACCACGAATGGGTTTCTTGAGGAATTTGGTGGGAGGATTTTGAGGTAATGTTAGCTGTGAACTGTTGCGCCTCAGCTTCCCAGTCCACCCACGGGCCCACACCTACCTGCTCCACCTGCAGGACTGGATTGTGAATCTGATCCAGCACCGGGATTGTATCCAATTCCGGCGTTAGCGAGTTGAGTGATTTTATATCATTCACGCCGTCAGACCTTGTCCAATCCGCAAAGAGTCGTGCAGCTGAGGCAGGAGGTAATGCCGGAGTAGCAGAATATACAAAAAAGTCAGTAGAATATACATTAGGTATAGCCTTAATCGTAACATCCAATAATTGCCCTTGTACATCTTTAGCTCTAAGTTTCTTGCTCTTACTTACTTCTATGGTCCATTCAATAGGGACTGGAAGCTCCCCCGATACAGTCGTTTGTGCCATGTGTGGGTTCTTCGCAATAGCTGGGACCCATGAACAATCTGGCCCATACAAGAGAGGCATAGGGCCTCTCCTATGTGGGAGTTTATCGAGAGGGGGAGGAGTAATGTCCGTGATAACCCGAACGTTAGTGGTTGTCAAGGAGGCAGGCACTGTCGTGCCACTTGCCGTGATGTTCGCCGGATTGACGTTAAGAGGGGGAAATGAATTATTGGGAGGCCTAACTCCGGTTGGTTCTAATGGCCGCACTGTTGACTCGATCGGGGAAGCTACCATAGTAGTAGTGGAAGGAACCTGAGACATAGGGATATGGTACTGGCGCATGACCTTGTGTAATATATCATTAAGGTCGTCTGTTGTTAAACATTTACTATGAGACCCTCTGGAAACTCAGAACCTTCTTCAGACCCTTCCTCATTAGGTCCTGGTTCATTAGGTCCTGGTTGTGCCGAGGACAGTTCAATGTCCTCTGGCTCCTCCGGTAGTTCTACAATTACCGGCGTTTGTTGCCGTGTTTCAGACACTTGATCGTTCAATGGCCAAACTAAATCTGGGACCGAAGAGGGTATTGTTTCTACGTTATCAAGTTCCCTAGTTGTGTCCTGATTAAGAATTATAGGTTGTACCTGTGAAGGCTCTGAATGTCTCCAGACACCCCGACTCTGATTAGCGGGTGGTTGGGAGTCCGGTACTACTTCACTCACCTGAGAATTGTCTAAATTTTGCTGTGTACCGGTCGAAAAGCCCCGATACTGTTCCGCCAGTACCCTCTGTGACACTATCGGGGGACCACTTCGTGGTACAGCAAAGTTTAATTTGGGTATGGCAAAGCTAAATTCTTGTGGTTCACTTAAAGATTCCCTAGGTACATCCCTGGGATTCGACTCAGTCCCCTCCGTCCCTACCTCCAAGCTGCCAGATTGGACGTTAGGACCTGTGGAGGTGGAGGAGGGAAGTGGCCGTGACCCCGGCGATGGCCGGTGCCGCGACTGTGTTTCATCCGTGCGGGCGCTTTTATGTCCTGTCACTGATTTGGGGGTCGAAGTTACTGAGTCCTCTTTCCGTCTTTTCTGCGACCTAGAAGATGTCTCGACGGAAGATTGACGGGACTGTCTGCGAGGAGACCTAGACCTGGACCTGGACCGGGTCCTAGGTGAAGGTGAACGTCCTCGTTTCGACTGGCTGGGGGGGGGTTACCTCAGTACTGTCGCTACTCTCACTACTACTTACTAGCTCTTTAGATAATACTTTAAATTTAACTTTCGGTTTAGGAGTCGACTTAGCCAGCGTGAATTTTAAAGTTGGAGATTTGATAACAAGATGATCCCAAAGAGCTTCGTCATCGCAGTGCAAGGCCTTATGGGCAACGTCTTTAGCTTAAACATTATATAAGTTCTTAATCTCCTTCAGTGCCACGAGGCATGAGTGATCTCTCTTCTCGAACAGCGCCGCTCGTAGTTCCGAACATACGGCGCATTTCTTCGACACCCAGAGGCCCCGTGATCTATCTAGGCACTTCACACATTTGACGCATAGTTTATGTGCGAACACTGGTAAAAGAGAGCAGGTAGGAGTAGCGCATAGAGTAAAGCGAGGCATGATGGAGCTAAACAGAACCCCCCCCCCCGCCGTGATCAGCCCCTCACCTGCTGCCTGTGCTGCTACCGATGTGTCGTGATCTGGAAATAGAAAATTTCCAGGAATCAATGCTCATAAGGATAATCCGAGAGGTTTTACACATCCTACCTCAAGTCCGCCGGAAAATTAGCTATAGCCACTGCTAGTGGACCTGAAAGTGAAGAACTTGGGTTTTTCAATTCTTGAACTGCTTACCTGTGACAAAGTGTCACTGGCCCATTAACACATTAGCCCTGTACTATCCCATTGGCTATTTGGACTAGTTAGATAGTATTGCAACACTTGACTGATGCGCCGGGCGTTAGAAGTCATGCCGCGTGAGGCTAACGATCTGGGCGAGTTCACTCGGCGGGCCGAGATACTCCCTTAGGAATTAGCATTTCCGCCGGGAAGTTTATGGTATAGCACACCACGCCAGGATATTTGGTTCATTCCTTTCTCGCCTGCAAGGCGAAAATTTGGCATCGATACACAGAAAGCACGCCGGAAAGAACAAACCAAAATTTTCAGAGGTGTTGAATTATCTGTGAAGTTCAACACCCCCAAAAACCCACATCACCATCAGGACGTCTCCTGACTCCCTGTTAACATGTAAAAGAACACTACATGCAAAATGAGGAATACATCTTGGGGCTACAATAGTATCATATTTTTATTTTATTAATAAAATATTACCCCTAGCCCACTAAGGAGACCCCTACTGAGGCTGGCCACGAGGCTCGTAGTAATCATCATCTTGGCTGGTTACCTTACCTCCTGAAGACACAGCAGCAGCAACTGGCGAGGGCCCCACGAGAGATGGGAAGTGCAGACTCGGACTCTAGAAGGTTCCACACCATGTGTGACAACCCTTGAACTAGGGCGCCTGCTAATCAAAGATAATGCAACTGCCTCATAGAGACGGCCTGAAGCATATTCCTGCGGAAATTTTAGCCTCCTAACTAGTAGGCCTAAGTTAAAGCAGAACTAAGGTGCAGAGAAACAAAAACAAATACACATGAAGCGCTGATCCTGGGGGACTTGTAGGTGCCTGTACAATAGTACCCTATTTTAACACTCCCTGCGGGCATACCAATGGGGCAGCCTGTGCTAGCTAATCTAAAACATGTTCAATACAACTCAGATATATACAAATGAGCAAGGACTCACTAGAAGAGAGCGAACGAAGAATGTGGCGGAGCACAGGCCGCGCACATCCACACGGTATGAACGCGGGGAGAGGAAGGAGGAATGGCGTCTCTAAGAGCAACCTCAGGGATAGAATCCACGCAAGAAATCCACCGAGATGGAAAGCACTAATATAACAAGTTTTAAGTTAATTTTTATTTTTTATTTTTTACGATTTTTTTCCTAGTGAGTACCCCAATCATAAGACCCCAATCCATAAGACCCCCTCCATAAGAGAATTAGGTAGGACTCTTTCTCCCCGCGGCGGTCGTTTCAAGCGGGCTACCCGCGGGCGCTTGAAAGTGGACTATTATACTAATAGGCATATCGTCAATGATGGAGGGGCCACTAATAAATAATTATGATTTAGTATATCTATTTCAGCATAATCGCATTCAAGGAATGACTCGGAGAAACATAAATCTGCAATCACCGATGAAGAATATAAATTTTGTTATCAATAAAGCAACCCCATATGCCTTCTCTATTTTTACACTGTGTGTTCATCGTAAACACAAAAAATTCATATAATGGCACGAGGTCATTGTCCAGTCTAATTTCTGAAAAACCCTATATGTCAAATATAATATCATATACCCCCCCAAAGCTGAGCAATTACATATTGAAGGTTGGATGGAATGCTTCTGACATTCATTGAGATGCCAGAGGAGAATAAATTGGAGAAAGAAAACACCAAAGTATTGCCACCTACAACCAATCTGCGAGACCAACCAACGAGGATTGCAACCATAAAGATACGCAACATCAACAGAACGAAGAAACCCAGAATGGGGAAGGCACCATGGAAAACGCGGCCGACAGGGGAAGCTATTCCAACCTTACGGAAGATGCGCAACCAAACCAGAACATTCCCGATGCCTTCCTGCAACAAGAAACCTCAGCACTATCCAACATATACCACATCAACCACAACCACCAAACCCCACATAACAAACCCCATTCATATCATATACTCCCACAACATAGCTAGAAATACCCAGAACACACAACCACATGGCCTCCCTCTACAACAACGACACCACCAGTCCTATGCAAGTTAGGCATCAACCTCAACCGTGTGCCTCGATAAACTACAATCTAAATAGTGAAGTGTACACCCAGATGCGAATCAAATGCTTAAAACCAGTGTTAACATACCATAAGAAGTCATACTAAACATGAACATACTTAGTCATGAACTAAACAGGCCAGAAATTAAAATGTAAAACTTGCAAACTAAACAAACCAAAATTGGGACAAGGACAATATAAAGTCAAATTAAATTATCAAAATCGCTATGTGGAAACAACGCTTACTAAAATGAAAATTATTAAATAAAAGAACACAATCCACCACATAGGGTGTACATTACTACATGAGCAAGTTAATCTGTTTCCCAAGCAAACTAATCGCACATATAACAACGCACTATCGTCACGTTAAAGGAAGTAGTCAAGTTTGGGAAGTCCGGGACGTTCTGGCAAATTTTACTAATCTCTGCATGAATAAAGAAACTACATGTTAAATGTCAAAATATTATTTAAAATCAAATTTGCAACATGACAAGACATTAACAATAGTACAAAATACAAATATTGATAAGATATCTATACTATTACAAAATAATATATAAAATACAGTACAGCACTCACTAACGATAGTGCTATCGGGTAGGTACCTGTAAGCATAGCATGCCTCAAGTGACCCCTATCAATAACTACCCTACAAATAACCTACATTTATAGCACAAATAAACTAAGGAAATCGCAAAAGTAAGCAATTGATACTATCGACAATGAATACATATAATATAAAGACAAATAATTGCAAAATATGAAGTAACAACAGATTTAAACAAAGAGTACTCTTTTAACAAGAACAATAAATTTAAAAAATCATCAATATTAATATTAATAATAGAAAAAGAAAAAGATAAACAATAAATACAGACAAAAAACAATAAATACAGACAAAAAGTAAGCAGAGGTTATACAAGAAACTTCAAGTTAAAAACGCTTGATTAAAATTATTGATGTCAAATTTTAGAATACAGTCACAATAATTGACCCTAAAAAGATTAAATTTATGGAACAATTTACTTGCCTCAAAACCTCTGCCCACTAAGAGTCTGTATAGTAACCTAGCTCTAGCCCAAAAGTCATCTACTTTAGTGCAGATTTTACAAAATCTTATTAATTGGGAATAAAAACAATTATAAGTTATTTTACTATCGATATTACTATAGGGAAAGGAAAGTTTATTACGATTTAAAATTAAAATCATCAACTTTGTGATATACTTTAAGTATGCACTGTTCATTAACAATCTCTATATTTATATCAAGAAAATTTTCAACTTTATAATTTACGTTACATTGTGTGAGGGGAATAGAATTAGGGTAAATAAGTTTAGCAACTTGATTAAAATTTAACAAATTGCAAACAAGAATATCATCAATATATCTACTATTATTACTTAACAGTTTAGCAAGTGCTAATTTTTCTGGGATTTTATTTTTCTTGCTACTGTCAACTAAGTCTTTTATATTTAAATTCTAAAGCAAGCAAGAATAAGTCTGCAATTAAAGGGCTAGCATTTCCACCCATAGGAATTCCTAATATTTGTTTGAAAATGTACGGCCCGAATCTAACATAAGTATTGAAAAGGAGGAATTTAAGGGCATCTTTAAGTTTAGTTCTATCAAAATATACAGAACTAGTGGGAGTAGAGCTAAGTGATGCATTATTAAAATATGTATAAACATTTATGAAATAATTACCATTCCTAACGAACCTGTCAAAGTGCAAATCTATAATAAAGCAAAGCTCTGAATATACTAAATCTAAAGGCAAATTGGTATACAAAGTTGAAAAGTCGAAGCTATGTACCGAAGTAACTTTCGGCATGGTATTTATTTTATCAATAACTTCTAACGAATTGTCAACACTCCAATAATAGTTAATGCCAGTTCTTCTCATGATGGTATTACAATATCTTTTATGAGTACTTTTAATGTATTTTAAGCAATTTACGACTTGTTCTGATAGAGTTTTAGTGGTAGCAAATTTTGCTCCGGCAATAAAGCGATATTTATAAGGTCTTTTATGAAATTTAGGTAACATGTATAATTTTGCAATACACTTGTTCTTATCAGAAAGTTTAATATCAAATGTTATATTTTTCTTGGTATGTTCATCGATTAAGTTATCAATATTCAGATTATTTTGAATTTCATAAACAGAATTACCGCAAATATTTTTACGTAATATGTTACCCTTAATACCTAATTCTTTTTTCATGTTTTCAAGATAAAATTTCTTACATGTGAAGCTATAATTATTGCTGGCTTTATGATTCTACTGTAGTGATTACAAAATGTTTATGTAAATTTATTAAATCAGCTTTAAGCTTATTATAATTATAGTCTATAAAATCTAAAAGATTAAATTCATTTTTAAGCGAGAAAATTGTATTTCTAATTAACTTAATTAATAATTTAGACCATGCTTCTAGTTCTCTCGCATCGCAGCGCTCATTTTTTAACAATTTATCTTTGAATTTATTGACTGAAAAAACAATATCTTTTAAAATTATGTCCCATGTTACTTTATTACTCCCTATTCTAAATTTAAACCCTTTACGACATAGCTCCGCTAATTTGTCGTTTGCAAAATGTTTAACTAGTTCTACATCACCTGTTAATACGTGACATATCGGACTATAAATGAACTTTGCTAGTGCATCACGTCTGCTAGCTGGCATATCCATGACTCTTTCACACACGCATTTATTATTATTGAAAATATCATTATCTGAAAGATTTCCTAAAACTTTATTATAATTACAAATAATAGACCCAACAGGTCGTTCATATGAATACACTATTAATGGTTTGAAATCTTTACAACCAGCTGGTAACATGGACTTAACTTTCTTTGAATTAATAAGACTGTTAACATTAATTTTGTCTAAAATTTTAGAGGAATAATTTAAAGTGGACATGACTTTATCTTTAATACGGTTATCTTTGGATTTCTTAGAATTAGCTCTAATATATCCCATAAAAGCAAAGACTATATTCTTAAATTTATTTGTGAAATTATGTTTATTGTTTAGAATATTTTCTATAAAAGGAGCAAAACTTTTCTTTTGTAGGCCTTTCAATGAATCTTTTAATTTTTTAATTTCGAAATTTCGATATAATGAATATAAATTATTAACAATAATTTTAATATCAGACCTGTTTTTCTTTTTATTAAATGTATTTAGTCTTCTATTAGCAGAAAAGCCTCACACGTCCTATACAAATAGCTCTCAGAACCTGCCCGAATCCAAAACCAAAGCAATATCCATGTATGCACTACCCAAACAAAAATTCAAAGTGCAAATAAACCCTAGTGCGACTGGCTCCTTGAGAGAAAACAAAGCCAAAATAGCTACCATGCCCCTCTTGCCCCGAGATCGTTCAGCCAAGACACCGACAAAAACAGAGTCACTATGCACGCTAAACAACGTAGAGTCAAGCATTCAGCCTGCTGGCTTAAACCATATTTTTGGTTCTGAATTCGATACTCCTAGGTTAGAAAGGAGGAATAATGAAATTGATTGTTGTGAGGAAGTCTATCTATCTATCTATATGCTCAGGCCCAATCCCCATTTTGGGGGTAGCTGACTCAAGACAGAGCAAGAACAGGGAAAACACAAAAACAACATAAAACAACGAATAAACACAGATAAAAAGCACAAACTCACACACATCCAGGTCACCCAGGAGAAGACCTAGAGACCAGGGTCACCAAGGTCGCTCCAGCACTCCCCCGGCCCCCGACCACCCGGAGAGGTTCCGATCTCGGCAGGCAGACATGCAGCGGAGCCAAAGCCACAAGCCCTCCCACCACACTTCCAGGCGCACCCTTCATATTAATTGTCTCCCCGGGCCAGGCACCTGATGGACTATTATCTAGTCCAACTTGCGCCCGACCCCTTACTCCAAAAGAAAGTAACTTCAATATTCTGTGACCACATCAACAAAAATGGGACAGAGAATAACTCAATCGGGGCTAAGTGAGACCAAGATCGAGTCACGCAATCAAAGGCAAGACAGGCCCTGTGATTTACACAAATGGGACGGAGATTAAGTCACTAGCCTCCTTGTCATTTAATGATAATTTCGACCTAGTCCAAGAACTTAGTACTAATAGTGCAAGTCTGCCCAAGCCTGGATTTGTATCAACGTACTCTATCGAGATTCAGGACAGTCATAATTCTAACTGTCCACCTACGCCCGGGAAAACTTTATGTTTACCGAGTGCAGGGGATCCTTTAGTTTCATTCCCCAGATTCAGCGTGGATAGTGGTATCGTGGGTTGCACTAAGACGAGTTTGCGAAAGAGCCGAGCAGAATGTATCTTGGAAATTGTTGGGCCTGAACCTAGCTGGGAAGTGTGATCATCTCAGTGCTCCTGTAGTAAAAAGAAAGACAGCCCATGACCCAACTCAAGCCTCCGCTTAAATTGTTCTACCAGTGTTTCCACTCTCTACGAAATCCTGTGATTTCCCTAGTTCGTAATGGTAACAATGATTACAGTGAGGGTTTAGACTTAGGTATGTCAAGGTTCATTTATTAATTAACGTCAGACAGGAGAATTATCCTATCTTCCCTTCTTTATTTATTATCTGTTGCTCCATTTGCGGGAGACCAATACACATTCCATCTTGTGGAAAATATATACATACTTCCTTGAATTCAGGCTCCTGGGTTCCTCGCATTGGAAATATATATATATTTGTTCCAGGTATATAGACATACACTTACACGTAAATTTCGAACGCTTCGTACAGACCTACTGTAAGTTTATGCATTCCATATAATTTTGAGTACAGATCCAATAGTGAAAGCTTCGCCGTAGAGCTAAATGTTTCCTCAGTCACGTATAGTTGACTGATATAAGTATTCTATCTTGATGAATCCAATTTTCATCCTTGTCACTCATTGAGTTATTACAGTTTATAAACTTATTCAAGATGCATTAACTTATTGTTTGTTTTGAGTTTAAATATTGTCCTATTTTCCATAACTATCAGTACTACAATTCTAGTATCACAGTAACTATTATTTACTTACGTTCGAGCCATATCTGAGAGCTTTGCATATTTATTTCAGGACTTCATTTCTTGTGATTTGAGACTTATTATCTCTGTGTGTTATTATTTATATGTTCATTTGAAACATTATTATTATTTGTATACGATTACCATTCTTATTTCTCCAGAGATTTATTGAGATTGTACCCTAGCAGTTAAGGAATAAAACTTGTATATCCTATACCTATGTGTTTCGTGTCCATTGCTTATTACTTGTGTGTTGATTAAGAGAATTAAGGTCAGTCCTCACCCAGTGGAGAGGTACCTAAGTTGATGATAAACACTGATCCCTAAGTTGGGACTCGCAATCAGACTGTCTCACGTTTCTTGAAAACGTGGCATAACACTGGTGGCAGCGGTGTCTCAACTCGGGGGAACAACCTTTGTTTATCTATCTCTCAGTATAATCAATACACAAATACAATGGCAGGGAAGTCATTTGAGATTATTCCTTTCAAACCAGAGGATCATGATATTAATACTTATCTCGAAGTTGTCAAGCCCGTGCTTGACATCGTTTTCAGGGATGACGAAGCTTCCAAAATTCACACGGTAGTAACGAAGTTGGGACGGCATATGTCTCTCGTTTCTGGTTATGTGTGTGACACCCCCAACTTGACCTGGGCTCAATTTGAAGTGTATACGAAAGGTGCTATCAATCCTTCTCTCGGTAATATCATTCCGAATCAACAATTCCACAATGTGCAGTTCACTGGTAATCTAGATGCTACCATTAGTCAGTTGAATCAGCCAGTTGTCACAGCTTTTCCCAACGATACTGCGGCCACAAGGAAGAAGAATGTATTCAGCGGGTTACTACGAGTCTTGCCAGCAAGTGTAAGGGAACATTTCGCGATCACAGAACCCAAAGGTTACGATGACGACCTACCCATCATCCGGCGTATTCTGGCTGTGCAAAAGAGCCACGAAAAGGATATGATAGCCGCGATCAGTCGAGCCACCACCCAACCTCAGCCATCTTCCTCATCCTCCCCTGTTACAGCTTTTCATCGTTCCGCTGATAAGATGGAAGACTGGGCTAGAGTCCGACCCTCAGATTGGAAACCTTGCAGCCCGAAATGTCCATTGATATCCCTGAAAGTCTTTTTCTGAACTAGTCAACCGTCATCCAAAACTCCCTCAGTTCTGGGGTCAAATCACAGCAGGTGGCAACCATCACAGAAGACGGATCCGCAGGAATAGGATACGCTATAGACGAAGGACTACCGGAAGAAACCGTACTTCTGGAAGAGACATCAAGTATCCAGGAAAAACCAGGGTTTTAACCCACCCCCGCCCACCTTATGTCAAATTGGCTGGGGCTCGTGATGTGACAAACTCAAACTCAGGAAAACCCCCTATTTACAATCACCTTACTATTCATGGAGTTAAATCCAGATTTTTAATAGACATGGGTGCCTCTCATTCGTGTCTGTTCTCATCATACTTTAGCAAACATCAGGCCACTTTTGGACCTCTCCAAGTATCCCCCATTGTATTGATTGACGCTAACGATGGCATAATTCCTAACCGAGGGCAGACAGCTCCCCTCTACGTAGCCACCAACACCCAAAACACGGACACCATCATCCATTCATGATATTCCCGTCTACTGAGACCAATTATGATAGTTATTTAGGATTCGATCTCCTAACCACGCTACGTACCACCATCGACTGCGTCAACAGAGTGCTAACTTTCGACCCTAGACCATCCAAAATTACTTACCCTAGCAAACCTAAAAACATCCACCCTGTTCGCACCATCAAAACTTCTCAGGCAGTATTGAAGAAAACTGTTATGCTACCACCTCACCACGAACAGTGGGTATCTATCATGCCAACCTTATCAGGAGAATTAGTTTTAACCCCAAGTCTCCAGAGTCTCTTTGACAGGGATTGCCTGAGAACCTTAAGCAAGTCAAGATAGCCAATATATCAGACCATCCCCTTACCTTGCCAAGAGGGTTAACAATAGGAGAATTAGAACCTCATGACGAAGATCTATTACCTCTAGATGAAGAAGTTACCCCCCCCCCCCCCCCACCCAGCACCAAAATTCCCTGACATACACCAACATTTAACCTGTCAACAAAAAGAGGACTTACAAATAGTAATGACCTCCTACCAAGAAATCTTCGCCACTTCAGCCAGGGACGTAGGGAAGACTCAAGTCTTAAAACATCCCATTCATACCGTAGGGCCTCCCATTCGCAAACCCATTAGGAGGAAAAACCCCATCCAAAGACAGGAAGAAGACACCTAAATTCAAGATATGATGGACACAGGAGTTATCCGCCCATCCACCAGTCCATGGTCATCTACCGTTATTCTCTTTAAAAAAAAAAAGATGGGTGACTACAGACAAATAAACGACATCACCATCAGGATGCCACCCGACTCCCTCGCATCGACGATTCATTAGATTCTCTGTTAGGAGCCAAATGGTTTACCACTCTCGACTTGCAAGCAGGATATTGGCAAGTCCCCGTTGTGCCAGAACATCTAGAGAAAACAGCTTTTTCCACCAGCCAGGGCAGACTATAAGAGTTCACAGTTCTTCCATTCAGATTGTGTTACAGCCCCGCCACCTTCTCCAGATTAATGGAGTCTGTACTTCAAGGACTTACCTGGGAAACTTGCCTCGGCTACCTAGACGACATCATCGTCTTTGGAAAAACTTGGGCAGAACACCTACAACGACTCGCGCAAGTCTTTCAAGAATCCGAGATGCCAAACTAAAGCTTAAACCATAGAAATGCACCATGGCAAAGAAACAAGTCAAATTCCTCGGTAATGTTGTCTCTGAAGTCAGAATTTCTCCAGACCCAGCCAAGCTCCAGGCCATCAGTGACATCACTCCTTCCAACAATGTCAAAAGAGTACGGGCATTCCTTGGATTAACTTCTTACTATCGAAGGTTCGTGAAAAACTTCGCTACCATTGCAAAACCCCTTCATGAATTCACCAGAAAAGAAGAACCATTTTTCTGGACCACCCAAAGACTACAAGCCTTTCAAACTTTGAAAGACCTACTCGTTGCAGCCCCAGTTGTCTCCTTCCCTGATTATACCAAACCCTTCCGTCTTTACATCGACGTCTCACAATTTGGAATAGGAGCAGTACTAGCCCAAACCCGGGAAGGCCGCGAACACATCATTGCTTGTGCCAGCCGTACCTTAAACCCCGCAGAGATCAACTACCCAGTCACCAAACGTGAATGCTTGGGAATAATTTGGGCACTCCAGCACTTCAAAGCATACCTTGCTGGAGTCAAAGTCAACATCATAACGGATCACCAAGCCCTACAATGGCTCCGCAAATCCGACACAAAAAATGCCCTTACTGTCAGGTGGCGAGAATCTCTTGAAGAGTTCAACTTTGAGATCACCTACCGCCCGGGGAAATTGCATACAAATGCAGATGCACTCTCCCGGCTACCTATTCAGCAAACACCACCCAAGGATGCTATATGGGACATTCAACAGCAAGACTCAACCGACCAAGCTCAGCAACATTTACGTTTATTTCAGGCAAAGAACAAACCTGCCTGGATTCCAAAGATTATCTTCGACCACCTCATCAGGAAAGATGACACCTTTTAGACCAAAGAAGGCAAGATTGTCCTAAGTCCTATCACTGCCAAAGACATCATGCAGTCTCTCCATTCCCATAACGGAATACATCTAGGCCAGAAGAAGCTTCTTGCAACCTTTCAAGAGGTATACTTGACCCCAAGGTCTCACGTCACAGCAAGGTCCATTACCGAAGCCTGCCGTGACTGTGCTTTGAGCAAAGACAAAACAGAACACCAGGTCCTTCCGGTAAATTAACTGCTTCCAAACCATGGCAGTTGTGACGCTAAATGCCCTTTTCTTTGCAGACGACGGTTTGCTTTTGTCACAGTCTTTAAAACAAGCCGAAGACATGATAGACGAAATAACCAATATTGGTCAAGAATGTTGCCTAAGTATAAACAAAGACAAGAGTAACATACTGATATATAACATGAAAAAAAGGCCAGAAAAAATTAGAAATATCGTAGTTGCAAAAGAAATGAAGTACTTGGGAATCATAGTGAGTGACAAAAGAAACTGCTTCAAAAAAACAGAAAGAAATATCAATGGAGAAAGCAAAGAAATTGGCAAATCTGACCTATCCAATCATCTCGCAGAGCTGCAGCAAGATCTTAATTGGGAAAACCTACTGGAAGAGTATCGCCTTAATTACCGACAATCTTGTATGGGTCAAGCATCCTTGGATACACTAAGAGTGAAATTAAAAAAATACAAAGCATTGAGAACTCAGTATATAAACAGATTCTTGGTGCACCAAGGTATGCCCAAACTGCAGCTCTGCGGGGAGAAATTGGATCATCGTCAATGATTTCAAGAGTTATAGGAGGACAAATTAAATATCAACAATAAATAGAATGCGAGAAAGGAGAAGAAAATAAGCTACTGAGGAGAGTTCTACAAGAAAGGAAGACCTTCAAAAACCATTACTGGATAGAGACCATCAAGAATCATCAAAAACATAGTGACGGACTACAAGCAACTAAGGACAATAACCAAGGACGAACTAAAAATGAAAATACGAGACTGGGATACTCAAATGTGGAAAAGGGAACTAAACGAAAAATCTAGTCTGAAGATCTACAGAACTTGGAAGCAGAAGATCAAAGGAGAAGAGAGACTATATGACAACCGACCAGCATCAGTGATCTTTTTCAAAGGAAGAACCAACAACCTACAGCTCAAAGATAGAGACCGACACAGTGGAGGCGATACTAAATGTGACTTGTGTGGAGCAGCGATGGAGAATCTAAAGCACTTTGTTCAATGGTGCAGGGAATTTACGGAGGAGAGAAGAGAGGAGCCATTGCTGCAACAACCTATATAAGTTACTAGGAAGACTGTTTTTTGATGAAGAATATACTACATGAACCAAAAATTTCATCTACCAGATTTGGAGGAAACATGAGTGACTTATAAAAGAATCACAGTAAAAGAGCACGACACATAAATAAATAAAACTACGCTGTAAAACCAAAACCCTAGGAAAGCGTCGTTGTAAAGGCTTAGTCTTTCCGACCATCAACTGAACTGAACTGAACTGAACTGTTAGTCGTAGATGTCATGGGACCCATGGACAGAGTAAAAGGTTACAAATACATAATCACTTTCGTAGACACTTACTCCAAATATGTCATTGGGTAAAAATTGAAGAGACCCCGGACAGCCTTTTCACAAGTTAATGTTTTTTTTGTTTTTGTTTTTTCTTCGATATACAGTGTTCTTTTATATCAAGGACCACTGGAAATGAGTATTTACCCATTATCCAACAATCTAAAATCACGGCCCCCGATAGTGGGGAGGGCTATGAAGATCAGGGAAAATGTGGGGTTAAAGACGTAATAAGCCGCTAATAGAGGTTTTAAAATTAAACTTGGCTCAGGTTTCCTTGTTTCTCAACTTAAGAAAACCTCAAAATGGAAAAACCCGAGCCAAGTTTTGGCAAAACCTGGCTCGGATTTAAAGTATCTTCAGAGTCCAAAAACCCTTAAAATTAATTTCGAAAGTTGACTCGGATTTGTTTTGTTTTCAACTTAAGAAAACCCCAAAATGGAAAGAGGATTAAAACAAAAATCAGGGTCCAAAAACCCTTAAAATTAATTTCCAAACTTTGACCTAGTATATTAACCTAACCAAACAACCCAACCTAACCTAACCTAGACCTAGTACGTCGGATACAAAACTAGCCCTTGCATGCCAGCTACTTTGGGTGCATAGTATACCCAGTACGTTGGATACAAAACTTGCCCTTGCATGCCAGCTACTGGGGGTGCATAGTACCCAGTACGTGGAATACAAAACTAGCCCTTGTATGCCTGCTACTTTGGGTGCATAGTATACCCAGTACGTTGGATACAAAACTAGCCCTTGCATGGGACCCAGCTCTGGAAAAAAAGAAAATTTTCAGGAATTAATGCTCATAAGGTTAACCCAAACATGTTCGCACACAAGTGTTAAATAACCCGCCGGGTAACGAGACGTAATACTCAACGACTACAGCTCGCTACGCGGTGGGGTTTCCTAAGTAAAAGATTTCAGAATATCTTAATTTGTCCAAAAGATTTATGAATACCCTCTGACATAATATATAAAGACCAGCATGGCGTTTATAACTGATTAAGTCTTTCCGGTGGTGTTTGTTTCAAGATTCGATTTTGGAAAAAAAAAAAACTAAAAAAGACGCCGGCCCCCGAATTATCTCGTAGATCAAAAACTGGGAAGCCTGACAAATATACGAGATCTAACTTCTCCCGAAGTATCTTTTTAGATCGCCGTATGTTGAAGGCGGCGATACAAAACGTATCCCTCAATTGTCTGGTTAACTAACTGAATCGTAAATTCGTTATTCCCACCCTTCCAGGGAGCACCCGCCGGTTGTGAATATTAGTTTAAAAAACTTTAACCCCAATTGCGCCGTAAGCTGAAGGCGGCGATACAAAACGTATCCCTCAATTGTCTGGTTAACTAACTGAATTGTAAATTCGTGATTCCCACCCTTCCAGGGAGCACCCGCCGGGTGTGAATATTAGTTTAACACCTTACGAGCGGCCTATGCGGTTTATTTATGTGTACCGCACAGCGGGGTGTTTTTAGCCAAAATAGGGCTGTTTACGTGATCATTTTCATGCCTAAATAAGACCCAGAACGTAAAACAAGTACCTATCCCTAAAAGGGCATAAACAGAGCTTTCGAATGACACCATAACGATCCTTGTATGAAGGATAGTTTTCTTGCAATAACCGTGCAACGCGAGTGCAAAAAGCAGGTAATTCGGTACTTTCAGTACATAATTGAGTATGTAGCGAGTGAGAGAGGGAGGAGGGAGCTGAGATTTGTGTCAGTAGGTTCGCCGCGGTGGTCTGGAGCAGTCATACGCTCGCTAGTCTCCTGCCACCACTTGTCTCTCTCTCTCAGCCACATTACGTGCTGAAATTGCCACTCGAGTTATGTCGAGCGCCGCCACATAGTCCAGCTTTATTTAACTCGACTTATGTTGCTCGCCGCTAATTATGGGTTAAAAAACGTTAACCCCAATTGTGCCTTAAATTGCCGTATGTTGAAGGAGGCGATACACAATGCATCCCTCAATTGTCTGGTCAACTAAACTGAATTTTGTAAATTCGGTCATCCCACCCTACCAGGTTGCACCCGCCGGGTGATTTAACCCTTATTTAGCGGCGAGCAACATAAGTCGAGTTAAATAAAGCTGGACTATGTGGCGGCGCTCGACATAACTCGAGTGGCAATTTCAGCACGTAATGTGGCTGAGAGAGAGAGACAAGTGGTGGCAGGAGACTAGCGAGCGTATGACTGCTCCAGACCACCGCGGCGAACCTACTGACACAAATCTCAGCTCCCTCCTCCCTCTCTCACTCGCTACATACTCATTATGTACTGAAAGTACCGAATTACCTGCTTTTGCACTCGCGTTGCACGGTTATTGCAAGAAAACTATCCATCATACAAGGATCGTTATGGTGTCATTCGAAAGCTCTGTTTATGCCCTTTCAGGGTAGGTACTTGTTTTACGTTCTGGGTCTTATTTAGGCATGAAAATGATCACGTAAACAGCCCTATTTTGGCTAAAAACACCCCGCTGTGCGGTACACATAAATAAACCGCATAGGCCGCTCGTAAGGTGTTAAAGTTTAAAAGTTAACCCCAATTGTTCCTAACCCCACATCTTTGTAAAAGATCGCCGGGGAGGAAATACAACAACAGCATAGTTTATATTGGCTTTGCAAAACCGAAAAAACTACAAACAACACGTGTCCGTATGAACACTGTTAGATTGGTACAGCCAACCCGCAGGGAATCAGAAGGAGCCTGAAACAGGCACCCCAGAGACGCAGTCCTGGGGAGCCACAGACACCCACTCGCCGGGGAAACAAGCCTGTTTTTAAACCACGCGTGGCCAAAACTCGGTAACCAGCCGGGTTTTTTCATGGTGTAACCGAGAAAAACCTGCCGGAAATAACCCACCCCGTCCAGATACCATCTGAACGCAACACAGGACCGAGGCGTAGCCAAAACACAACTAACGCCGGGCCCAACATAGTCCGTGGAATTAGCCAATACACAACTAACCCAGGACACATAAATAGTCCGTGGAATTAGCCAATACACAACTAAACCAGGACACACATCACACAGTAGTACATATTTAGAAAAGAAATCAATAACACTTGTACAGTCTGGCCTGCCAATACGCGAGCTTTTAATACGCGATTCACCTTATACGCGAGGAGGGGGTCGAATCATACCCAAAACTTTCAAAACGCGTGATGTACCTTTAAAACGCGAATCCGGGGCCGATATAAGGGCAATTCCGGGGAGTTCAGCTAATACGCGAGGCCCCCCACCATTCCGCGCATCCATCTGCGCAGGGACGCCAGGGCAGGGCATTGTGGGATACGCCAGTCTACTCTCAGTCCTCGCTCGCGCAACAGCAGTCCGACTCGTGTGCAGTGATATAGTTTTTTGCCCCCATCATCATGCCCCCTCGCAAGAACAAACTTATCACCCACCAGATGAAGCTGGAGGTCATCAAAAGAAAAGGAAAAGGAGAAGGAAACTCAGCCATCGGTCGAGCAATGGGTTTAGCGGAATCGACAGTTAGAACAATCTGGGCTAACCGAGAAAAGATCAACACCATCGTGAAGTCCTATGGTGCTGCCATGATGGACCAACGTTGCAGGAGCAACAATCCAGCTATGGTGGTCATGGAGCGAAACCTGGCAGCATTCCTAGCCCGCAAACACCGTGAGCAAGTCCCGGTGGATAAGGCCTATATCAAACAGCAGGCTAAACTCTTCTACACCACCGCAAGTGCTAGGACAAAGTCTGGCCAGAATTTTAATTTTAAGGCATCCAACGGTTGGCTCCATGGCTTCATGAAACGGAAGGACCTAAGGAACATCAAGGTGTCCGGAGAACGTGGGTCTGCAGATGTGGTGGCAGCCGACACATTTCCTGGGGTGTTGAAGACCATAATCGAGGATGGTGGCTACACAAAGGATCAGATTTATAATGTGGATGAAAGTGGCTTGCAATACAAGTGTATGCCAAAATCTACATATCTTGCCAAATCTGTGAAACAGGCAAAGGGCCGCAAGATAGACAAGTCAAGGTTCACTGTCATGTTTACTGTGAACCTTTCCGGCAGCCACAAGATGCGGCCTGTAGTGGTGCACACAGCTGCCCACCCTAGATGTTACAAGAACCTGCGCGACATGAATGACACTGGAACTTATTGGTACAAGAGCGCTAATGGGTGGATGACTAGTGCCATTATGTCTGACTGGCTTGTCAAGCAATTTGTTCCTGACGCCCGCCTCAAATGCCAACAACTAGGCCTACCTTTCAAGGCCCTGTTATTGATGGACAACGCCCCTTGCCACCCACACTATTTAGAGACTCTACATCCCGACGTACAGATTGTTTTCATGCCACCAAAAACAACATCTCTCATACAGCCACTGGACCAAGAAGTCATATCGAATGTGAAGCTCTTTTACCAGACACGACTCTACAATTATCTACGCCAGAAGACAGAGAGCAATGAAGAGATTTTGGCTATGCAGCAGGAGTTCGCATCATCGTCTGATGAGGAACAGGCACCCCAGGCAGAGGCACCCCAGGCAGCGGCACCACCCCAGGCAGCGGCAGCAGAGGCACCCCAGGCAGCGGCACCCCAGGCACCACAGGCAGAGGCAGAGATGACCGTGACACACTTCTGGCGTGTTTTTACCATCAAATACGCAATCGACTTCCTTCTTCTAGCATGGGCTGATATAAATGATGCCACAATTAATCATGCCTGGCGAGCACTTACTCCTCATTTATGTGCTCCCAAGGCCAACAAAGTCCAGTCAGTCACCGAGGCAGAGGCAGAGGCAGTTCAAGCGGCCCGCGCAGTGGCTGGTTTCGGGGCAGTGACAGCCGAGGAGATACTTGAGGTTATTGAGGCAGGTGAACAACAGACTCAAGGTGACACAATTGAGCAGATTGATGCCGAAGATCAAGCACATCAAGCACGACAACCGAACAAACGAGGTGGACCAGCCCCTGCACCTGCTAACATGGATCTGTCTGTAGGTAAACTGAGCGAAATCTTGGCTTTAGTTGACCAACTCAAGGAAGGATTTTGCTCGGTGGAGCAGTGCCCTGTGAGAACACATGAAGTCCTGCTGGGCGTTGACAGTGTTTTCCGCTTTTATTCTGACAAACATCATCAGGAAGTCAACAAGAGGAGACAAACTTTAATGACAGATTCCTTGCCCGCCAAGAACCTCAACAAGAAGATGATGACGAACCCCAACCTTCGACCTCGGCAGGCTCGGCTGCTCAGGTTGACATGCCGACGATGATTTTGGTGGCTTCATGAGGGAGGTTCAGGTGGAACAAAGGCGCCTGGCCCTCAACAGAGTGCTAGATGCCAGGGATAGTTCGTCGGACGATGATGATGCCAGGGCCGGGGCCGGGGCCGGGGCTGGGGCCGGGGCCGGGGCACATTAGCTGAACTCGCCCTGCCTCGGAGGGGGCCTGCCTCGGAGCCCCCACCCTTCATATCTACAGTTACTGTTAATTTTAAGGTGAGTTTATTATTATTGTTATATTTTCTTATGATTTGGATGTTTATGTATACATATATGTACCTTTTGTGGCAATTGACGGAGATAAATAGGCCTAAAGTAGACAACTTGGAGTCAGTGCCGCCCATATCGATTTATTCCCATATAATACTCTATTGCTAATACGCGAATTTTCATTCCGCGCCCTCGCGTGTCGCCCATATTCTCGCGTATTGGCAGGCCAGACTGTATATGTGGTAAAGCTACGAGAGGCTGGCTAGGCCTAGGCAGACGGATAATATTAACATGTCGGAATATAAACAAAAAGCACTGAATTATATCACAACAGGAACCACCGCCAACACACCACTGTAGCAAATACTTCCGGCAAAGGGAAGAACTGACTCGGGACCCAGAAAAAACTTCACTAAGTGAAGAAAAATACGCTGGGAATGTCAGCAAAAATACGCTACCTCATCAGAAAGATAAAAGGAAGCAATAACGCGTAATGAAAGCCGCCTGTATCACAAAGCTAGCTCACTGTGACAAAGTTCACCTGTCCACAACCGGACCACGAGGGTACATCCGAAATAGATGCCCCAAACACACGACCCAAAATACACTGCACTGCGGGTAACCAGCCCAGGACACTCCTGCTACGCATATCCTAACCTTACTCGATACATCCCGGAGTAAACAATTGAGAAAAAACTCACTAGGGACGCAGCAAATGCGGAACCAGCGGAGCGTGGAGAGACACGTCCGGGCCGGCTGACCGCAGAGCAGAGAAGGAAGAATGACGCCTGAATCAGCGTCTGGTCAAAGATCCACACAAGTACATCCACGATATGATGGAAAGCTTATTGGATAGTTATTCTTATTTTCTTTTTGTTTTTTATTTTTTACGAAGTTTTTTCGTAGTGAGAACCCAATTCATAATGACTGAAGCCATGAGTGAGGTCGTGTGCGCTCATGATGAAGGCTCCTCAGATTTTAAATGCTCTGCGCGGTAGATTCAAACTACGGCGGATTAGTGTTTGAAGAGGATGCCTTATGTAATAGGCATGTTCGTCAATGATGGAGGGGCCACTAATAAATTGATAGTATTGCCCTGAAAGTACATGTGTGTATGTTGCAATATGATTAAGGCATGTGTACACTCTGTATATATGTTGTGTGTGCACTTAACCTATATCAACACCTCCCTCCCCCTTCAAGCTCGCAAGACGTTGTCAAGCTGACTCTTTTTCTAGGAGCCTTTCAGACCTACGTGGGACCATGGGGGAAGTGAAGGACTCTCTTTCTGGGTCTGTGCAAGACACAGGGATCTCAGGGTTATGGGGGAGGGGTTTCAACACCAGGGGAATTCACTGGGCGGAGGAAGCGACGGTTCCGCCAATATATCTTACCACTGGAAGACGAACCTCATATTCCCTGGACCTGCCGCAGCCCATGACGACCCCAACATTGTCCCAGCGGTGAGAAGTCGGGTCTTGGATCCGCACTGTGGTGCCGACTCTCAACCTGGGAAGGGGGCGTGCGTGCTGGTCATAGTTTCTCTGCACCAGCGCAGTGTGGGCGGCTGCACGGCGGTCACAGTCCTCGGCCTTGGCTTGCCACTCTGCTGTAAAGGACTGGGGATGAGCAGGGACACAATACCGTAGTGGGTGGCCATACAGGATTTGTGCCGGGGTGCAGCCTGTGAAGTTCTGGGTGTTGCGGAGCTCCAACAGTCCACGGTCAAAGTCTTCACAGTCGATGTTGCCTGAGGGAGCCGTCTTCAGTATGAGGTGTTTGACGGACTTGACGGCAGACCGTTGGATTGTGGGTAGTGTGGGGAAGAGACCAAGTGATTGACTCCCCAACGCTCCATGAAGTCCCGGAACTCACGGCTAGTAAACTGTGGGCCTCCATCTGTACGTAGGCGGACTTCACCAACTTCCCTGAAGTAGCGGCAGAAGATCCTGATGGTGTTTGAAGCGGTAGTATCTCCTTTGCAGGGTAGGACAACGGGCCAGCCTGAGAGTCGGTCTGTTACGACGAGGAAGGATTTCCCCGCCACAGCGAAAAAGTCGGCTGAAACAGACTCGAAAGGCCTAGTTGGGTTGTCGTCGTTGATCATGGGTTCCTGCTGCTGACTAGGCTGTAAGACCTGACACGGCTCACAAGCTTGAACTGTGTTGGCGATGTCCAAGTTGATGCCAGGCCAAAAGACAGCCTGTCGCGCCCTACGCTTAGTGGCCTCCACGCCTCTGTGACTATCATGCAGGCGAGCCAAGGTGCGGCGGTGGAGGGCTTCAGGAACCACAACCCTCGCTCCGTACAGGACAAGTTCACCATCTGCTGACAGGTAGTCTCGGAGTTTCCAGAATGGGAGTAGAGAGTTGTGCAGGTCGTAGCGGTTGGTGGGGAAACCCGAAGTAACGCACTCACGCAGGCGGATGTACACAGGATCCGCTCTGGCTGCGTCTCGGAGTTCCTGAAGAATCCTGTCTGCGTCCTGTGAAGGAGAGTTGACGTTGGTGGCGGCGGCGTTGACAGTCACGAGGGACCTGAGGTGAACCGTGGCGTCAGCACATGCTAACTCATCCTCTGGCGTCGGGTGGCTGACAGGGGCCCGTGACAACGCATCAGGGATGCAGAGCAACCTGCCAGCACGCCAGACGGCTGTGAAGAGGTAAGGTGCGACTTTCTCCTTCAGACGTTGGAGGCGGGGATTTTCAACCGCATCAAGGGTGTAGTTGTTGAAGATGGGGATGAGGGGGCGATGGTCCGTCATGAGGGTGAAGTGTTGCAGTCCGATGAGGTAGAACTTGCACTTGGACATGGCCCAGACCACGGCTAGCATCTCCAGCTCAATGGTGGCATAGCGGGACTCGGGGTCGCTAGGAACCTCGAGCCACACTGAACTAAGCGGAGACGGTTGTTGCCATGATCCTCTAGGAGGGCGTATCCAATACCGTTCAGGCGGGACGCATCAGTTTGTAGAATCACTGGTAGGGAAGGGTCGAATGGGGCTAGGACGGGTGGACTGAGCAGGGCAGCCTTGACCCGGCGGAAAGCCTCATCGTGGTCAGCGGTCCACATGAACGACCTCTTCGGGCTCATGAGGGGGCACCAGGGCTGAGCGGCAGTGGCGATGTCGGAGGTGAACTCCGCCAGCTGGTTCACCAAACTCATGAAGGAGCGAAGGTCGGTGATGTTGGCTGGTGTCGGGAAGTCCTTGATCGCTCCGACTTTGCCAGGGTCAGCCGAGATGTCCTCACCTGAGAGCGTGTACCCACAGAAGTTCACACTGGGTGCGGCGACCACGAACTTGTCCTTCTTGAGTGTGATCCCACTGTCGCGGCACCGTATGAGCACTTCATGGATACGCTGAAGTTGTGTGTGGAAGTCGTCGTCGTAGAGCAGCACGTCGTCGACAACTTTGGCACAATTTTGCACCCCTTGGAGGGCCCTATCACCGCGAAGGCAGAAGGTGTCACCTGTTGCAGCGAAACCCATTGGACCTCTACAGTGTTGGAAACGGCCATACGGTGTGATGAAAGTTGTGAGATGCTGGTCCTCCTCCGCAAGTTCCATTTGCCAATATCCACTCAGGGCGTCTGCCGTTGTGAAGAATTTTGCCTGCGGGGCCACACTGCGGATCGCTTCGAAAGGCGTCGGTGAGGGGTGGGCTGGGCGGGAAACTTGGCAGTTGAGCTTGGTAAGGTCGACGGTGAGGCGAACTTCGGCGTTGGGCTTGGCGACGACGATGAGGGGTTAGCACCACTCCGAAGGTTCATCGCCGGCCGGTTTGATGATGCCTTGTGCCACTAGCGAGTCCAGCTCCCGCTTGACTTTGTCCCTGAAAGCAAAGGGGATCTGCCGCGGGGTGTAGATAGCAAAAGGCACGGCATCGTCCTTAAGGTGGATCCGCATTGGGGGACCCTTCATAGGCTTGAGTGGAGCTGTCTGGAGATCCTCCTTGGAGACCAACACGTCCTTGAACTCTCGAAGAAAGAACTCCTTGGCTTGTGCAGGTGATGTGGTGGCTGTGAAGGGTAGCTCCTTACACCTGTTGATGTGTTTAACCTGTAGAATTGGCTTGGGGAATTCTGCTGAGATGATGGCCAATTCTTGACAGTGGCGTTTGGACAGAAGCGGCGTCTGAACACCCTCGTGGACTTGGATTGTGGCCGAACAGGAACGTTTGCTGATGGTGAGTTGTGCATGAAACGTCCCCAAAGCAGGAGCCATTGCAGAGCCATCCGCGTTGAGCGTCGTTGTTGGAGGCGGAGGTCGTAGGCTGCTGATAGGAATCCGAAGTATGTCGAGGTGTCGTCAGCCGATTACTGTGATGTCTGCACCTGTGTCTGGGAGCATGTGGAGTTTTCTAGTGGTGCTGCTGTAGGTGAAACTCACGGATGTCAGTGTGGGTGCCTGAACAGGTGATCCCACACGTCAGCAACTTGTGGTCTTCTTTGCTGTAGACTTGTTGTGGGAGGAAGCGTCGTTGTCCTGTGTGGCGGGCATCTTGGAAGATCTGCAGCATTTGTCGTAGTGGCCCATATGGTTGCAGCGACGACACTGGGCGGTGGTAGCAGGGCAAGCAGGAGTCCTAGGCTTATGACCACGACGGCCGCAGTTAGTGCAGGTGTAGTCGTCAGCCGGGCACTTGTTCTTGTCATGCCGGCAAGCACAACGCTGGCAGGTGGCAGCCGACGCCAAGGACTGTTGCGATGTGGAGAACTTGTCGCCTTGCTTAACTTGCTTGTTCTGCTTGTACGCTGACACGGCGTTTACCTGGGACGGTGGGGCACGTATGGCTGACGTAGCGCTTCGAGTGGCCTCGTATGAACGGCAAGTGTTGACGATGTCCTGTAATGAAAGGGTGGCATCGAGGGAAAGCAGCTTCTGTACAAGTTCTTCACTGTGTATGCCCATCAGAATGACCATCTTGAGTTGGGTCTCCTTGCAGGCTGAAGAGTTCCCTGGGCAGACGTCAATTCCTTCGGAGATGTGGCAGAGGCGGACGTAGAAGTTGTTGAATAACTCACCCTGTTTTTGCTTGCAACTGAACAGGTCCCTGCGACGGAGAGCTTCATTGCGAGAATTCTTGATGTGCTCCTGAAGTGCATCGAGGACTGCGTCAACGGTCTTGTCGGTGTCAGGGGGTATGCTTAAGGTGTGCTGCAAAAGCCGTTGTGTCTCCAGGGTTAAGCACATCCGCATCTGGATCAGTTGTTTCTCCCTCGGTAGTTTAAATAAGTCTACCATAATAGAGTAATCGTCCCACCGACGCCTCCATTCTCTGAAAACCTGGAAGGTGTCATCAGCACGAAGGGGCGGCAGGTTCTGGGTGATAGCCTTCTGTGGTGGTGGTGGAGCTGTAGGGGTGGAGGATGTTGTGGAATGGGGTGTTGTCCCCGGTGAGGTGGGTGTAGGTGCGGCGGCAGGTGGGGTAATTTGGGCCAGAGCCTGGACAAGGGCGGAGAACTTGGCATCGTCCACCTGTCTCCTGTGGTCCTCCTCCATTTGTTGTCTGGTTTCCTCCTCCTGTCGTCGTTGTTCCTCTTCCCATCTTCTGCGGTCCTCCCCTGTCTTCTGGTGTAGTCGTCCCGTTGTCTGCAGTGCTCCATATACTGTATGAGCTGAAGGAGGTCTGCACTTGTGGTAGGTTGTAGACTTGCAGGGTGTGGTGACAGGGGTGGCATCCCCCTATAGTGTAGGGGAGGTAAAGTGGGGGGAGGTTGGGGAGGTGGAGTGAAATGAGGGGTGGTGAGAGGAGAGGTTGGAGTGGAATGAACTGACTGGTACCCCTTACCAGCAACTCCAACAGTATCTCCATCATTATCTCCACCACTATCTCCACCAGTAGCTCCACCATTATCTCCCTCCCCAGTATGGTCGTGTGGGGTGTCTCTGGGCTCCCCATGAATCTGTTCATCTCCCTCCATAATTGGTTGATAGCTGACACACTGTAGTCTTGCAGGAACGATGAAAATGTGCAGTACAACTGGAACAGTTTATTTAATAGTGAGAGAAATTATCTGTGCTAGAGTGAGTGAGTGAGTGAGTGCGGTAGGCTTGGCAACACCGTGTTGACTTGCAGTGGTAGGCGCGCTCCGGTGGGACCGGTAATGCGGCAGCGCTCCGCGCTCCTCAGACATAAGGTAATGCGGCAGCGCTCACGCGCTCCTTTGGTCAGCCGACCCGATGCGCTTCCCGCTCTGCGCTCCTGCGCTCCGCTCTCCCAAAAATAGGTATATAATCAAAAAAAGTAAAAAACAGCTTCTAGAAGTTATTTAATTATTTACCTAAATTAATACAATCCTTTGTCTTTCACTTCATTAAATTCAAAAAATTAAAAAAAAAAAAAAAAACTCAAGTCATTGTGTCTTTCTGAAGTTTAAGTTTCTCACTTTCTCAGTTTCTGTAATTCTTTATGTCATATCAATGATATGAACCATATGATTGATATCATTGTGACATTGTGACTGTCCATTGATATCTATGATATGACAAAGAATTACAGAAACTGTCCAAACTGAGAAACTTAAACAGTTAAACTTATCAAGCTAACAAGCCTAACAATACAATAACAACGTCAACATGATTAGTTGATTACATGATTAAACGATTAAATTTAATATCATAATATGATATGATTGATATGATGATATAATTAAATTTATTAAAATAGGCCCCTTCGTAAGCCGTAACTTGCCCGTAAGGTTTACTTAGCGTTAGCAAAAGCCAAAAAAAGTCAGTAACAAGTTAACAACTGTAACACTGTCAGTCTGTCACTATCATAGTATCCCTGTATCACAGTTCACTAACACCGTGAGTAACACCGTACGATGACTGTACACGATAATGACGTTCTTGAACCTGTTGTTGACAGGAAATATCGCTTCCGGAGCGCCAGAAAGGAGCGCAAAATTCAAGCTGCGCTCCCCGCCTGCACTCCGAGTTCAGATTTTAGCCGCTCCTCGCTCCGCGCTCCTCTATATTGGTAGTGCGCACCGGATCGCAGAGCGCAGAGCGCCAAATCGGCGCACCCACGCCCACGCCCACCACTGTTGACTTGGCAGCGATGTGCGTGTGTCCGTGCGCGCATGTACCGGCACAGCTGGAGGGCGTGAGGGCTGGTAGCTTTAGTGTTGCTGGAGACGTTAGAGGGGGAGGGTATGCTACTCCTCGCTCTTGTCCAGCTGTGTTTCAGCAGCTATAACCCTCACAGCAAGTCGGGAATGGGCACAAATGACATGGGACATAATAATAAAGGCACTGTACTACACTCTTAAGCACTTCACTGCACTATATAGCACTGCACAATAATATATCCAGGGCTGGAGAGGCGAGGTCTTGCAAGATGGGCTGGCTGATAATCCGGTCTTGGCTCGTATCTCCTGGCTCTAATACACTGACTGCGCCATGTATGGTTGTCATGTGAAGCTGCAACAACCTTGATAATCCTTTCTTGCACAAGGATGTAGAATAAAAGTCCAGAGATAAGTTTGTAGGTTCTTATTAGCCAAAGATACAGAGAGCTGAGGGACACTGTTATGCTGAGTGCCGACTGGATGTTACTGATGAAAACATGTGCAGCGGTCCCGGATATATTTGGTGCAACGCTGCCGATACTACAGAGTACGGTATATTATCATGGGATATTAAACAATAATAGTATTGCCCTGAAAGTACATGTGTGTATGTTGCAATATGATTAAGGCATGTGTACACTCTGTATATGTTGTGTGCACTTAACCTATATCAACACGCATCACCTCGCTAATACTCTTTATACCTAAACGTCTCCTCAGCTCATCATTTGTTATTCTATCCTGCAGCCTGGCCCCACACATCCATCTCACCATTCTTTTCTCATTACGTTCCATTCTATTGACATCCTCTACTTTAACTGGCCATGTTTCTGAGGCATACGTCATTGCACTTCTAACACATGAGGCATACACCTTTCCCTTCAGGGGGAGAGGCATTCTTTTCATGGTCAGAATTGACCCTACCAAGAATTCACCTGAGACCTCTGGTGGACGCCTCCGAACTAGCGCCAGAGCTACAATTGTCGACATCAACAATACCCAACACTTAGGATTTACACAGTTTATCTATTTTTTTTGTGATTCTACATGTTTATATTTTAGATAAAGTGGTAGTGGTGGTAGTAGATAAAGTGGTAGTGGTGGATTAAGTGGTAGTGGTAGATAAAGTGGTAGTGGTGATTAAAGTGGTTGTGGTGGATTAAGTGGTAGTGGTGGATAAAGTGGTACTGGTGGATAAAGTGGTACTGGTAGATAAAGTGGTAGTGGTGGATAAAGTGGTAGTGGTGGATAAAGTGTTAGTGGTGGATAAAGTGGTAGTGGTAGATAAAGTGGTAGTGGTGAATAAAGTGGTAGTGGATAAAGTGGTATTGGTGAATAAAGTGGTAGTGTTAAATAACGTAGTGGTGGATAAAGTGGTAGTGGTGGATAAAGTGGTAGTGGTGGATAAAGTGGTAGTGGTGGATAAAGTGGTAGTGTTAGATAAAGTGGTAGTGGTGGATAAAGTGGTAATGATAGATAAAGTGGTAGTGGTAGATAAAGTGGTAGAATTAGATAAAGTTGTAGTAGTAGATAAAGTGGTAATGGTAGATCAAGTGGCAGTGGTGGATAAAGTGAGTGGTGGATAAAGTGGCAGTGGTAGATTAAGTGGTAGTGGTGGATGAAGTGGTAGTGGTGGATAAAGTGGTAGTGGTGGATAAACTGGTACTGGTAGATAAAGTGGTAGTAATGGATAAGGTGGTAGTAGTAGATAAATTGGTAATGGTAGATCAAGTGGTAGTGGTGGATACAGTGGTAGTAGTGGATAAAATGTTAGTTTTGGATAAAGTGTTAGTGGCGGATAAAGTGGTAGCTTTGGATAAAGTGCTAGTGTTAGATAAAGTGGTAGTGTTAGATAAAGTGGTAGTGGTAGACCAAAGTATGTATCAGCTACAGACATTTTGACTAACTGCTTATACTAAAGAATTGTTGAAGGAGGGTGGATAGGTCCGCGATGTCGCCAATTTCCCACAATGCACCGCGGTAAACATTGCGTTCAGCACCTCTATCGGCCACTGTAGGCATTTATTGGTTGGGAGAATTGGCAGCAGTTCTCTGAACTTCCCCCAGCCACATCTAATTCTAGCGACAGTGGCAGCCTCGGCCCCACCACCGGCAGAGATGGTATCTCCTAGGTAACAAAACTTGTCCACCAGCTCCGAAGACTCATTTCCAAAATTCACAGCCACAGGATCATCATTTAACACAAGCTCACCTTTGCACACTACGCACTCAAATTTCTCTATTTCTGACTTATCCTTCGGCAGGGGTCCTTTTATTCTACTACAGCGCTTACTCCCATGGTGCACCCAACATCGACAGATGCTACATCAAATCGAGTTAGTGCCCACACCCTTTCCACACACTGCACATGGGTATGCACCGCTCTTTTCCACATTGCCTCGTCTCAATCTACAATGCATAACCTTGGTTTTGTTAAGGGGAGGTTTTTAGTTGATTCCCTAGACTTCCATCAAGCTTAAAATTACTCCCCCTTGATAAATTTTTACATTTTTCGGTAGAAAAATTTACCCGGCCAAAGGCCGGTTCCCCTTAAATTACAGGCTCGCTATCGCTCGCCAGGAAAAAATTGATACCTAAATGGCACGAATGGTCTTAAAATTGACGGAAATCGGGCGAGGGTTCTTAAAATCGCCAAACTAATGGGGCAAACATCTTTAAATCTCACAAGCAATGGGGATAAACATGAGGGAGAAAGAGGTTCAGAAAAAAATCCTCCAGGTGGATATCTCCCCTTAATATTGACTCTTAAACCCTTGCTCGACATGCCCTCTCTCCACCTTCTGAATTTGGCCTCAGCATCTTGCATATTGTCAGCTATTAGGACTAAATCGTCTGCATAAAACAGTTCCAACAAGAATCTGCCTCTAAAAACTCTGGACAGTGCTTTCAGGACCATAATAAAGAGGAGGGGGCTTAACACTTATCCCTGATGAATTCCAACACGGAATGTGAACTCATCACTCAGTACACCTTTCACCCTCACCGCAGTTCGCGAATCCTCATACATCTTCATTATCACACGCACCAGCCACTCTTCCACACCAAGTTTCCTCATACCCCAGTGCACAACATCTCTAGGCACCCTGTCAAAGGCCTTCTCCAGGTCTACATAAAAAAGTAAAAATCCCTGCCTTTTAGTATCTTAATTTCCTGTATCTGCCTGACTATGAAGATAGCATCGGTTGTACGTCCTGGCATAAAACCAAACTGCATATCATCAATGGAGATGCTTTGCCTGATCAAACCCTCAAAGACTCTCTCACAGACCTTCATGACTTGGTCAAGCATTTTCAGGCCAGTATAATTACCTCTATCTAACGCATCCCCTTTTCCTTTGTATATAATAATTATTTACTATTACACTTTTGTGCCAATCCTCGGGGATTTTCTCATCTTTTATAATGGTGTTTATCAACTCAGTGACTAAGCTGACACCAGTCTCCCCTGAGGCTTTTATCATCTCAGCGACAATGTCAGAGCACCCTGGAGCTATACCGTCCTTCATTTTATTGATTGCGTCACTCACTACAGCTGGTGCTATCAAAGGAGGGGGTCCAGATATTGGTTTTTCGATACTAAGCTGTTCCTTATCCCATTCAAACTCTACATTTAGCAATCGTTCCTAGTGTGCCTTCCATGCTTCTCTGATTTCATTTTCTGCAAACACAATCTTCCCATTATCGTTTTTAACACACTGTTCACCTATAATATCCCTACTTTCATTTTTAACTCGCCTAGCTAGGTTGAAGATCCCATTGGGATTGTCAGTGTTACACACTTGTTCGAGGACCAGGTCCTTAATGCCTTTTTTAGCATTGTAAATAACTCTTTTGGCAATTCGTTTAGCTGCCTGGTATTCCTCCTTGCTGCCTCCCTTCTTCCATGATTTGGAGCATCTCCTTTTCTCTTTCACAGCATGTTCTACCTCATCGTTCCACCACCAGGAGGTCTTATTCCTGGGTGACCCTTTGTTTTCCCACAGACTTTGTCAGTGGCAGCGAGAAGACTATGCTTAAGGAAATTCCATTGACTATTTACATCGCTAGGCCTAGCTTCCTTATTTCTATTAATTTCCTCCAGTTCACTATGAAACCTATCCCTAACTTCCTTGTTCTTCAGCAGCCACACTTTCCTTTTGGGCATGTATACCTTCTTGCGCTTAGGATCTCTGTATGAGCTCATGTCGCACACAAGTAGCCTATGCTGGGGGATATATTCTTTGCTCGGGATGACCTTTACATCCCGAACCAGTTTCCAGTCTTTCCTGTTAACCAAGAAGTAATCTATCTGGCTACTGGAGACCCCAGAGTTATATGTTACCAGATGGCTGTCTTTTCTAGAACTTCGTGTTACACACAACCATATTGAGTGCAACGCAGGACTCCAGTATATATTCGCCATCCAGATTACTCCTTCCGTAACCATTTCCTCCATGTACTCCCTCGTATCCATCTGCAGATACTCCCACGTGACTATTCAGGTCCCCTCCCAGGATTGTTATTTCATTCCCCAAGAGGCCTGAAATGACACTGACGGTGTCATTCCAGAAGTCCTCTTTTACCTCTTTCTGTAGGCCAGCCTGTGGGGCATATGCAGATATCACATTCAGAATTCTTTCACCAACTATTAACTTCAAAACAATCAGCCTTTCACTAACTCTCGTAATCTGAAGCACACTTTCCGCCCACTCTTCAGCCACCAGAACACCCACTCTTCCTTTCGCTCTATCAGTCTCCATCCCCTTCCAGTATATCCTATATCTTTTCTTTCTTCCAACAATCCACTGTACCCCATGCCATTTCCAGAGTGTTTCCTGGGCACAGCAGACGTCCACTCGCCTCCTCTCACACATCTCAGCCACTTCATTTGCACGCAGATTGAAACTACTAAGTTAAGTTAAGTCAAGAAGAAGAAGAGAGGTACCTTGGGTAAACTGCTGCTCCAAGTTATCAACATATATACCCTATGTCAACACTACACAGAGCAAACAACGTATATAACTCCACAATGAATGCACAGAGAATGTGGTGGAACATATACAGTGTTAGTGAATAGTCCATAAGTGAGTGAAAAGTGAAGTGGAATATCTGCCCCCCTGGTCATCTGGGTATCAAACAAGATGGCGGGGCGAGGTGGGACAATCTCAACCCAGGGACGAAATAGTGATGGCCTTGAAATCAACGCACTGTTATGCTTTATATCAAATAAAATAGATAGTCTACCTACAGACAGTATTGTGCAGCTGTGTGTGCCCTTTTATGATGAAGATAAAATTGTGGCAGCCAAGAACAGAGTGTTCGATCTTATTGGTACTAGTGAAGATAACAATTATCGAAATATTAAACGAGTTGGTGCAAACAAAAGTGCTGAGAACATTAAAGACATTATTAAATTGCTACAAGAGAGTAAGGCTATGGGCTTACCCACTTTCGTGGCCATGGACCTAAAGGACCTACCACCTATACAATTTGATAGGATAGATGTGTCAGTGCTACTTAGTGAAATCAAGAACACCCAAATGGAAGTTAAATTACTGAGAGAGTGTACCACAGGTCAAAAAGAAACCATAGTGGACATAAGCAGTGTGGTTTCAAATGTAGCTGACAGAGTGAATAAGTTAGAAAATAACTCTACTAACGCTCCACCTCAACCACAGGCACAAGTGACACAACAACAGCAGCAGCATCTAGAACAACAGCATCAACAACAACAACCACCCATAGGCCTACAACACCACCACCAGAAACAGCAGGCTGAACTACAACAGCAACAGCTGCAACAACTCCAAACACAACAGCCCCAGCAACAACAGCGACCCATACAACAACAGCATCAACAGCAACAACAACAACAGCAGCAACAACCACAACAGCAGCAACAACCACAACAGCAGCAGCACCAGCAGGTGCAACAGCAACAACAGCAGGTGCAGCAGCAACAACAGCAGATGCAGCAGCAACAACAGCAGGTGCAGCAGCAACAACAGCAGCAGGTGCAGCAGCAACAACAGCAGGTGCAGCAGCAGCAACAAAAACAACAACACCAGCGACAACTACAACAATCCAAACTAACCCAGCAGCAGCATTCATATCAAAGGCAACACCAGGTGTGGCAGCAGCAGCGACCACAACAGCAACAACACCGAACACAACAGCAATCTTTATCGTCGGCAACGAGAGAAGATAATACAGTGCCAGCTACACCATCCTCAAATTTACCTACACAAACTGAACCAAATGAAGGAGCCAATGCAAGGGAAAACCCATGGACTATGGTCAAATGGGTGAATGGCAAGCCTCGCTACTCTAGGGAAGGCGAGCAGGTTCACCCTAGACCGAGAAACCAGCCAGGAATTAAAGGTAGGGTCAAGGATACTGGCCTCAATACCATCAAAAGGCCCCGACTAGCTAGGGTGTTTGCCACAGGATTCAACCCTAGTGTTACTGCTGAGAATCTCAAGACATACTTGGCTGATAATCTACATATAAATATAGAGGTAAGACAGCTGACCACCCTCTCCAGGTCCACTACCTGTGCCTCCTTTTGTATAACTAGCGAATGTCCAGATCCAGATGTTTTCATGAATCCTGACCTGTGGCCAGAAGATGCATATGTCAACTGGTACAGAGAACCAAGACAATATCCCAATGAGGACAGTGCAGAGGCTTCTGGGACTTGGAGGCATCGCACACCACTATCCAACTCGCAGTAATGGAGGGGATACCAACAACAGCAGCACGTATAAAAGTAACTTCATACAATTGCAGAGGACTCCCCAAAACAAAGAGGAATCTCCTGTTGCGACCTGACATCGTATCTACATTAAGGACCAGTGACATAGTCTGCCTTCAGGAAACCTGGTACACAAAACAGGACTTAGGTAATTTGAACATATTAGATAAAGATTTCCATGGGTACGGGGTCTCCACTACGGACACACGTGATGGTATTGTGGCAGGTCACCCCCCAGGGGGAGTTGCAATAATGTGGAGATCGTGCCTAGATAGTGTAATTAAAACCATTGAGACAAATTTAAGCTGGTGTGCGGGAATACAGCTGGAAGTGGGACACAGAAAATTTGCAATATTTTGTGTTTACTTACCGTATCAGTGTGCAGAAAATGAAGAACTTTATTTGGAAAAGTTAGGGGAGCTTGGTGGCCTAATTTCTGAATTAGAGATAACGTGTTACTCAGTGGTAGGTGATTGGAATGCTACCCCTCACGAGTTGGGTGGTTCCATGTTTGCTAAACATATGTTAAGGTTTTGTGAGGAGCAAGGTTTAATTTTGTCCTCCAAAAACCTGCTTCCAGAAAATAGCTATACATATGTTAGTGAAGCATGGGAGACCAGGTCGTGGCTTGATCATGCAATCTCTAGCTCTGACTTTCATGACTCTATCTCAGAAATGGCCATAAGATACGACATTACGGATGACGACCACATACCTATAGAATTAACAATCCAAATTAATAAAGCACCGGAAATAACAGAAACTAGCAATAGCATCAAGGCAAAAGTTCCATGGAATGTAATCTCAAATGAAGAGTGCCAAATGTACTGTGATAAAACCAAGGACTTATTAAATAGGGTGCAATATGATGGTAATGGTGTAGCACAATGCAGGGATCCAAAATGTAATGATGCACAACACAGAAAGGACATTATTACATTTTACAATAGTATAATAGATTCTTTATCAAAAGCGGGGGAAAGTATTTTTAATAGCCGTAAATATAAGTCCTCATTCAATAAGCCAGGTTGGCAAGACTATGTGGCTGACCTGTATCAGGCCTCCAGAGATGCTAGGTCTCATTGGCTTGAAGTAGGTCAGCCTAGACAGGGGCCTATATTTGAACTTCACAAAAGAGCAAAGGCTAGGACCAAATATGCCATTAGATTTATTAAGCAAAATGAAAACCAATTAAGGAAGGAAGCCCTTGCAAAGAGTCTGGCAGAAAAGGATACTAACTGTTTTTGGAAGGACATCAGATCCATGCAAAATTGTAACACACCATTACCTGTCAGTGTTGAGGGGGTTACGGGTGAAGAGAACATTGCTGACTTATGGAAAACTCATTTTAAGGAACTACTTAACAGTGTAAACCAAAGGTCTACTAATGGTGCAATTCAATATGTGAAAGATAGTAATTATGAAGACATTAAAGTGACTGAAAGTGATCTTGAGAATGCCATAAGAAAACTTAACCTAAATAAAGCTTGTGGGCTGGATGGTATATATGCAGAACATCTTAAATATGCAGATAAGTTGGTAATAGATAAACTTAGTTCTTGCATCACCAGTCTATTTATGCATGGTGTCCTGCCGGAGTCTATGATATCCATAATACTTGTTCCTGTCATTAAAGATAAATCAGGTAAAATTACAGCAAAAGACAACTACCGCCCAGTAGCACTTGCTAGTGTGGTGAGTAAGGTAGTTGAAATGATAATGCTAGAAAGAATGTCTGCATATATTGACACCAGCAGCAATCAGTTTGGCTTTAAGAAAAATCACGGCACAGACCAATGCATATATGTGCCGAAAGAAGTGATTGATACATACAACAAACTAAATAGCTCAATTTTCTCTTGTTTTCTTGATGCAAGTAAGGCTTTTGATAGGGTGTGTCACAAAACCTTATTTGAAAAATTAGTTAACAGGGGAGTGCCTAGCTATATTGTTAGGATACTTATTTTCTGGTATGCTAATCAAAAAATGTGTGTAAGATGGGGCAACATCCTGTCAGGCTCTTTCGCCGTAACCAATGGTGTTAGGCAGGGGGGGATATTGTCTCCGTATCTTTTCAACGTCTACATGGATGATCTTAGTCTGGAGCTGAACAAGACTCGCACTGGGTGCTGTATTGGCAGCACCATTGTAAATCATCTCATGTATGCTGATGACCTAGCCTTAATCGCGCCCTCTGGAGCAGGACTGGATAAATTATTAAGAGTATGTGAAAAATTTGGAATCGAACATTCAGTCAAATTTAATCCTATAAAGAGCAATATCATAATATTTAAATCTAACCTTCTATTGAAATCAAAGCTACCTAAATTCCATTTGTATGAAGAAATTATAGAAGAAGTAAGTAAAGTAAAGTATCTAGGACACTATATTTCATGTGATCGCTCAGATGATGAGGATATGGGTCGTCAGCGAAGGCAACTTTACATGCAGGGAAATTCAATATTAAGAAAATTTCATATGTGCACATGGGATACAAAAATAACATTGTTCAACTCCTACTGCTCACCAATGTATACAGCACAACTATGGTGGAACTATAAGAAAATGACAGTGAATAGACTAAGTATCTCATATCACAATATCATGAAAATGTTTCTGGGGCTCTCAAAATATGAGAGTACAAGTACGCTATGTGCCTATATGAACTTACACTGTTACAAATCACTCATTAGAAAGCTAACATATAAATTCATTCAGCGCCTTAACACTTCTGAGAACAGGATCATTAAAATGCTACAAACTCCAAGCATAGTGTACACCTCCAGGATCCAGGCACACTGGAGGAAGTTGCTCTATATTTAACCTTAAGTAATGATTTCAGGTCTGCTACTCTACAGAATTAGCATACCGGTACTGATCCTCATAGTGCAGTACAGTACCGATATTCCTATACTGTACTATAGCAACATACTGTACCGGAAGCTAAATGATGTGAGGCATGGTACTGTACACAATTAGGACAGTGGTTTTGGTAACACAGTAGTTTGATGACCACTGTTTTTGGTTGAGGCAGTGCTGTGAACTACATGATAGCAAGCTGGGTATTATTTAATTTCTTTTTATTTTATGTAGCCTATGTACAGTAGCTTATATATATTTATATATATTTATGTTACTGTAAGGTATATATGGACCCCAGTATGGTCCCCTCTGTACTGTGTGAGTCTGAAATAAAGTATTATTATTATTATTATTATTATTACTAACATTCACACTAGCAAGTCTGAGATTGTGGGGGACATTTGTCCTTAACCTGTGCGGTTTTGGATCATCGAACTTACGTTGTTTCTCTTTAGGTGTAGTCATATTTGGTAATTTGGCTGGCAAATGAGAATCACCCCCCCCCCCCCCCAGCCCCCCAGAACTCCGGCTCCAGTCTACCCCGGGGGCCATTCCCAGGACCTTCCCCTAAGAGATTACAAGGGGTAGGATCCAGTGGCCTCGGTGCGCCCCACCAGAACCAGCCGCAGGGACGCATCCCGTGCGCGTACACGGCACTACGACTGGTCTGGTATTTTTCGCCCAATGACAGGGCAGCCTCCTGGAGCGCTACCACCAGGTTCGGGCCCATATACTGTTGGGCGGAAAGTGCCAGTCCTGAGAAACACTACGTACTGTACCCTCTGGATCTATTTCGTCTAGGTTGGGCCCAAGGCACCAGGTCCGGGTCCAGAGAGAGTGACATCCATCGCCAGTGTGCCGCCATTAGGTAACTTGGAACAAGAACAATGAAGCCCTGTCACAGCACTGTCATATGAAAACATTGCTAGCGCCAATAACAAGGCTTCATTGTATAGTAATGGCTGTTGGTCCGCAAGTCTAACACCATCCCCCCTATTAGTCGCCTTGTACGACACGCAGTAGGATGCATGAGGCATATTCTTTTTTTCCTCCACCATAGGTGAAGGCCTCCTTACCCCCTGGGAAGTGTTGGCCAGTTTAGATTCCATAGGACAGAGAAGGCTATATTCATCTGAGTCAGATTTCATACCCATCACGGAGCCACAATTAAGGGATGGGAGTATACCGCCCCAGGAATTCTTGCAGATATACACCCCTCCCAATGCACCTTAACCTTTAAAGCGCGAAGCTATGGCAGTTCAAAGTGCCCGCCAGGCGAAGGTATTGGCTTCAATTCTGACTAAAATTGTCACATTTACCATAACATTATTACTTCTCCATATGCGCCCATTTTAATTTTAATATGAACATATGAACATTGAAAAGCAAAAAAATAAGCGGTAACAGCAATTGATTGGTGAAAAACTTATATTTTAGCACCGCGGTCGTAATCTGAGGCGGACCAGCGAGAGACTTACATCCTCCCTCTCCACCGTCTCGTATGCTACTGAGAGACTAGGAGACGTCTCAGACTGGCTAGAGGGTCAGAGAAAGAGTCCCTTCTCTCCCAGCCGTCCTCTCGCAAAAATACATGATAAATATCGGGAATAATAGAGAAAATACCGGATAATTGAGGAGGGGGGAGAAAGGTGGGGAAGGGGAGGGTTGGGACACATATGGAGGAATGATAGTAGGTACTGGAGGGGAATTATCTCACCTAATCACATATTGCTTTGTTATGGATGCCAGTGGTGCGTTTAGAAAGTTTTGTTTTATTCGTTGGCTCTATAAAGGATGCTCGCCGTCCACCAGTAAAACCTCTCGAAAGGATGCCTGCTATTCTTGGGTTAAGGGCCGTCATTCTGTCGATCCCAGACCCAGCACAAGGGTCAGGGTTTGACATAAAAGTTTCCCCTCACTTGAACACGACGGGTACCAGTACAGTTCTACAGGTGAAGGGATTGCCGTCCCACAACACCCTCCAGCTAAACCAAAGAGTGAGTATGGTCATACACCTCATGACAGTCACTGTGCCCCCAAAGGAAGGGACAGAGAGAGGAAGAAGGGAAATACGAAAAACAGAAAGGATGATAAATGAAAGTGCCCACCACAATTACTTGGGGGTGGCACGTGGGCCAGCACTCCCCTCCTGCCACCTACGTCAGCCCCCGCACATGTTCAGAATTGAGACCAACGAAGTAGGCAGTGCGGGGGCTGTATACTGTAACAATCTAACAAAATAATAGTGATTATTATTTTTGTTTAAGTCTCTTACAATTTTATAGTACAGGTAATAAAATGGTTCAAAACAGGATTACTAAGTACAAAATATAATTTAATTAAATTTAATAACAAACTAGCGAATATTTAATATATGCGAGGTTCATGTTACTATAATTTACAGCTAATGAAAAGATGCCAACACAATTCTGCCTACACATGATCGTGGTCCATTGCATTCCAAATGATGTATCACACCGTAGATCTAAATATGTTCCGTATAGATAAAGCCAAAGTTTCTTCCCACTTTTGGTCTATTATTATTGTAAAATAGCTTACCTAGACCACTGAGTTTGGAAACAAAAAATCATAGGGCTAGACCTGAAAGATTGAGGAAACAGGGTGGAAGAATAAGATTTTGAGAATACCACAACATGCCTAAGAATCAAGGAGATATAAACAAATCTAGGGGTGAAGGTGATAAGAGTTTTGATCAGTCTACTGTATAAAAGGCCTAATTAAAGTACTGTATAAAAGGCCTAATCAAAGTAGTTCAAACAAGGTAGGAGCTTCAAGACATCACACCATATTTTGGTCAATGATAGGTCTGTATAGTCTCGGTCATATATATGGTACAAGGCTGTATGTGACCGGTTCTAACCCCTTAACCCTTCTTGCCCAGCCAGGTTAGAACTTTCGCGGACCTGAGATATGGGCCTATTCCTTCAATTTTGCAATTTTGTTGTATTCTTATCTCCGAGACGCACGCACACTCAAGGAGTGGAATGTTGCTTGAGGCTCTTACGGTGATAAACAAGGTACAGTCGACCCTCGATTTAACAGAATAATTGGGGAGAGACTGATGTGTCCGTAGCTGGAAAACTGCTTTCAGACTTCGCCGATTTAGCCTTAATATGCCTCGAAAATAAAGATTTTTAACTTTCTGGGAGTTTTTATGTCTTTCCTTACATATTGCACATAAAAAATTTTTTTTTAATAAACATGTTTCATTATCCAGATAAACAAATAGAAAACATAGAAATACAGGAGTTTGCCGGGAAACTGTGGTGCCGCGCCAGCCAATTACCGGACAATTTTTCTACTAACGGACTTTGTCCGGTGTTTGGAGTCCGTTAAATCCGTTGTATCGAGGTCCGTTAAATCGAGGGTCGAATGTACAAAGGAAAGTAGAACCATGGTGTTTTCACCATTTTCAAGCTGAAGGAAGGTATGTGATCATGATATTTGGTTGATTATTGTTTCTTAGGCATGTATGAAGCTACAATTAAGATGTATAAACAAGGCAATTGCGAGCCAAAAATGCCTGAGTGGGCAGTGGCGGCAAATTTTAAATGGATGGGGTCTGAGAGTTAAGGTGACCAGTTAAGTATGGCCCAAAGTGAGGTCAGATACAATCCAAAGTCAACAACAAAAGGTTCTGTCTAGACAAAGGAAGGAAAACAAATTAAAGGAAGAGAGTGAAAGACCACGCAAAATTAAGAGCCAACAAGTAAAGCTAGATGCGAGAGGACAAAGCTCCAGGAAGAAAAACCCTCTTACAATAAGCAATAGTTGCTGGTTCCGAAGCCCCCATACTAAACAAATAGGAATAGCGTTGGGGAAATTCTGAGTGGAGTCAAAGTTGAGGATATTAACCTCTGAAGTGCGCATGGGGGTAATTGGAAACGTCCCCCTGTGCTGACGTATTTGAGGTGTTTCCGTCACTAAAATATTCATTGTGCCATTAATAGCATTAATATTTATCCATATGCGCCTATTATGGGTTGATTATAAAGGTATTAACCTGAAACAACAATAAAACGAGTGAAAACAGCGTTTGGATGGTCAAAATCGGAGATATAGCCCGCGAGTTGTATAATGTATGGGTGAGGCAATCTGCTTTCCCGCCAATTTCCCCCAAGGCCACTGAGACGCAGTCGATCGATACTCTCTCTCTCTCTCTTGCACTCGCTTGCTATCAGTGATGACCACACCCTCCAATCGGATTTCTAATGTTAGCACGAAAATATACCTCAGAATAAGGGAATAACAGGGAAAATAGGTGATAACTGAAGGAGAGGAGGAAAGTGGGGAAGGAGGGGAGGTAGAGGACTGAGATTTTGCATGGCCCAGGGGCCAAAAAAAAATAAAAAAATAAAAAAAAAAAAATATAAATTTTTTTTTTTTTTTTCGATGTCAAAAGTTGATTTTTATTTTCTCTGACTCTTAAGAGTCTTCCCGCAGTGCGCCGGGGGAACTCTTAAGAGTCTCCCCGCAGCTCCCGGGTTAAAAGATTGAATGCCTGAATAAGAATAACTTTCCTGCCTCCTTCTCACCCCTACCATTATATTTCAATTGTTCAGACATTCGATACCGTACCCTTTGAACAGGGTCGAGGCGATGGTGGGAGGCGGACGCATTTTTTGAGGCTCCGGCATATTATCATGGGCACGATTAAATATCACAGAATTTCGAATACATACTGAGCGAGCGAGAAGAGGAAGGACTAGTGAAGTGTTTGGAAGATAAATTGGTGTGGTGGAGGGGTGATATATATTGTAAAAAGAGTAGTGTAATCAACGGGTTAGCTGGAGTTGTGATTGTAAACAAACATGGCGGATGGAACGGCGGGAATTTCGGAGACGGAAGAAAGGTTAGGACGGTTTCATGGGTTTAGGAGTACAGATAAAAAGGTAGAAGAGATTAGTAATGTTGTGAAGGATCTGGAAAAGTGGAAGAGTGATACGGAGAAATGGAAGGGGGACATTGGTGAGAAAATCAAGGTATTGTGCGAACTATGTGGTGCGTCGGGTGGGGCAGGGAATAGGCTTAGTGAAGGAAGCGAATGTAGGCCTATTTCGGAAGTTAATAATAACTTAGAGATGGTACTAAAAAGGGTAGAGGAATTGGGAGCAGAGAATATGGCATTAAAGGAGCAGCTGAAGGAATACGAAGGACGATTCAAGGAAATGAAGGAGTCAACTGCATGGACGGTGGTAGGTGAACAGAAAGTTAAGGATTTGGAGGAAATTGTGAAAGAACAAAAGGAGGAAATGAATAAGAAAAAAAACATTGAGAGTGCAGTCGTAGGTGTCATGAAGAACAAGGAGAGTGTCGTGAGGGAGGCCATGGACAGGGATAAAGGTGTAATCATGCATGGAGATATAGAGGCTCATATGAATGATAATGGAGTGAGAAAAGTGAGAGATATGGAGAAAGTGAAGGAGGTCATGAAAGCTGTTGATGTAGATGGATGTGGATGGGATGGGCAGGTGGAGGAAGTCAGTAGGATAGGTAGATATAGAAGGGGGGAGATGAGACCTATAAGGGTAGCCTACAGTTTAAAACCAGGGCAGTGGCAGAGACAGTGACAAATTTTAGTTGGAGACTAAACACAAATGAAGAACTGAAACATATAAGATTAAAGAAGGATTTGAGCATAGCACAAAGAAGAAAAAAAAAGGAACTACAGGAAAAGGCTGATGAGGAAAATGGAAAGTTGGGTGAGGAGGATAAGAAGAAGTTTTTCTGGAGAGTAAGGGACGGGAAATTGAAGAAGCGGTTTATACGAATAGAAGGGAGAAGGAGATCTGGGAGGGAAGAGAATGTGATAGAAGTTGTGGCAAAGGTGGAGAGCAGGGTGGAAGTGTCTCGGGGAGAGACAGGAGAAGAAGAAGCTGCAGACCCAGTACCGGTAGTGTGAGGGGGGGAGTAGGGCACGGACAGGAGGAGCGGGATGATGTAGCTGCTGAAGGATTGGTAGAAAGATTAAGGATTATGTTTAGTAATGTTGATGTGTTTACCCAGGACAAGAAAAGAGAACTGATTATGTAGGTTGCAGGATGAAGAGGAAAAACCTGATGTCATAGCCTTACAGGAAGTAAGACCAAAAAATGCTAGAATTGAAAGGGAACTGGTGGAGTATAGTTTGGAGGGTTTTGAGTTGTATGAGAGGAATGCTATTAGAGCAGAGGTTGGAAGAGGACTGTTTATTTATGTAAGAAAAGAGCTCAAGGTAAATGAGGTGGATATGAGACAGCAGTATTGTGAGTATTTGTGTATTGAAGTAAAATGTGCAGGAGGGTCAATTCTAGTTGCCTCTATATATAGAATCCCAAATAATAGTATGGAAGAGGATGATAACCTACTGAAAGCAATGGAGGAAATAGATAATAGAGAGAACAAATATAAGATTTTGATTGGAGATTTCAATTTGCCAAGGATCAACTGGGCAAATTGTACTACTCCAGCAGGACAGTGTAGCCTGGAAAACAAGTTTATAGAGAAAGTGAGAGATTTTTTTAACGCAACATATTACAGAGATGACAAGATATAGAGATGGGATGCAGGGGAGTGTACTTGATTTGAGTTTTAGCAATGAGGAGGATATAGTGGAACATGTCAATGTGGATAGCCCTATAGGTCATAGTGACCATGCCTGTATAAGTTTTAGTTGCAATATTAAAACAGAGAGGGATAATAGAAGCAATAACAACAAAATATACATGTATGATAGAGCAGATTATGAGCTGCTGAGAAGGTGTTTGGACATTGACTGGGGGGAATACTTGAACGGTGAGGACGCTGAAGGAATGTGGAGGAAGTTTAGAGTCAAACTGGAGAATGCTATATCCAAATGTGTACCAGTAAGGGAATATAAGGATAAAACAAAATTGAGGAAAAGAACGAACCCAGAATTACCAATGAAAAGAAAGCTTTGGACATTGATAAGAAGAAAGAAACGATTGTGGGATACACTAAAAGTTTTAAAGAAGAACAGGGGGTCTAGTATATATGAAGCTAAAGAAGTGGATTTGGAACGTAGACAAATAAACAATAAAATAAGGTGGGAGACAAGGAGGGGGGGTGAAGGAGAGGGAGAGAGAGATTGCAAGAAACGTGAAGGAAAATCCAAAAATATTCTGGAAGTACATTCAGGAAAAGTTAACAAGAAGAGTAGGGTTCCCAGAACTGATAGGAGAATTGGATGATAGGAATAGAGCAGAAACTGATAAGGAAAAAGCAGAGGTGCTGGGGAAATACTTTGGGGAGGTACTAACAGTGGAGTCGGATGATGCAGTGCCTACTATTCCCATCAAACAGGCACCGGCACTAGAACTAATAGAGTTTTCCCATGCTAGAATAAGAAGGGTTATAGATAAAATGAACAGAAGTAAGTCCCCGGGACCGGATGGGATACATCCAAGAATCATAAAGGAAGGTGAGATGTTAGTAGAGCCATTACAAATGTTATTTGAGGTATCTTTTAATACAGGACAAATCCCGATGGACTGGAGAGAGGCGAACATAACAGCTTTATTTAAGAAGGGAAAGAGAAATGACCCAGGAAATTATAGACCAGTCAGTTTGACAAGTGTTGTGTGTAAACTAATGGAAACGGTAATTAGAGAAGGAATAATGGAGCATATGAAATCAAACCAACTTTTCAGTGGGAGACAGTTGGATTCTTGCCGGGGAGGTCGACGGTACTACAGCTAATTAAGGTGGTAGATGATTGGATGCAAATTCTGGAGGATGGTGATGTTATAGACGTGGTATATTGCAATTTTATGAAGGCCTTCGATAAGGTCCCACATAAAAGGTTAATAGAGAAAGTTAGAAGCTATACTATAGGGGAGAAATATGTGAAATGGATAGAAGCCTTGCTGAAAGATCGGAGACAGAGGGCACTGGTGAATGGAATAGGCTCGGGGTGGAGGGAAATTACAAGTCGGGTACCTCAGGGATCTGTGTTGGGACCACTACTGTTCGTTATATTTATCAACGACTTACCTGAAGATATAACTAATGGAAGTGAGATATACCTGTATGCGGATGACACTAAGCTGTATAGAAGAGTGAGGAGTAAGGAAGATGTGGGTTTGCTTCAAGGAGATGTGGAGGGCATGAAGGGATGGTCTGAACATTGGTTAATGCCTTTTCATCCAAAAAAATGCAAGTACATGCGGATTGGGACAAGCAAGATATACAAGGTAGGATACAGTATGTATGAAGAGATGGAGGAAGTGAATGCAGAAAAGGATATAGGAGTAGTGATAGACAATAAGTTAAATTTCTCAGAACATTTAGCAGAAAAGATAAACAAAGCCAATAGAATTGTAGGGCTGATAAGGAGGACATTTGTGTCACTTGACGAAGAAATCTTCAGGAATCTCTATACAGCGGTGGTTAGGCCGCACTTGGCATATGCGAACCAGGTGTGGGCTCCATATATGGTAAAGGATATAGAAGCAGTGGAGAAAGTGCAGAAGAGAGCTAGCAAGGTAGTACCAATGTTGAAGAACGCGGGCTATGAACAGAAATTGAGGACACTGGGGCTTCCGACACTGGCATATAGGAGAAAGAGAGGGGATATGATAGAGACTTTTAAGATAGTGTCAGGAAAGTATGATGAGGATGTGTGTGAAGGTATCTTCTTGATGCGGGAGGGAACAAGAACGAGAGGACACCCTAAGAAAATTTACAAAGAAATAAATAGGCTTGAAAAGGCAAAGAACTCATTTTGTGATAGAATGGTAAATGAGTGGAACACACTGCCCCAGTATGTAGTCGATTCCGAATCAATAAGGAAGTTTGAAAGTAATCTTGATAAAGCATGGGGAAGACAAGATTTGAAGTTTGATTATACTGTAAAGCAAAAATACAGAATAGTAAAAATGTTGCGTCTGCTACCGCCGCCGCCAACACCGTGAACAACCGCAGCAGTACAAGTACTGGCACTGAGCTGGATACACCGGCCTAGTTTGCCTTTTTCCAGAGGATCTACTGTAAGAAACTGTAAGAAACTTAGTTGTAAATTTTACTCCCCCGGGGGCCGGGGGAGTGCTGGAGAGACCTTGATGATCCCTGGTCTCTGAGTCTTCTCCTGGGTGACCTGGATGCGTGTGAATTTGTGTTTTGTTTTTGTGTGTTCATGGTTTTTCCGTTGTGTTGCGTTGTCCCTGTTCGGGCTCTGTCTCGAGTCGGCCACCCCCAGATAAAAATAAAAATAAAAATAATAATAGAAAAAAAAGGGGGAATGGGCCTATAGATAGATGACTTTTAACTGTAGGGTAGACTAGCTAATTCAATTGTTGTGGTCCATGTAGTAGGCCTACACGATATCGATCAACAAATACCCATACATAACTAATCAGTTAGATTAATGATAATATTGTCAATATATTGCCTACCTTAGCTAGCATATGACTTGAAGCAAACTTTATTTATCGAACTGAAATAATTTTTGGAGCAAGATTATTTTTTAAAAGTACCGAGAACGAATTGGCTAATCGAATCCGCACCCTAAATATTATCACATTAGACATCTCTGACAAATAACAACCCTGTGAATATGAAACAAATTATTTTGAGGAACAAGTGGTTATTAACCCATTGGCTGCGGGAGACGTTCTGGAACGTCCTGGCAATACAAGGCAATTTACAGGCTCTTAACCCGGAAAAAGCACCAGGACTCTTAACCCGGGAGCTGCAGGGAGACTCTTAAGAGTTCCCCCGGCGGACTGCGGGAAGACTCTCAAGAGCAGAGCTTTTGAATGCGTACCAAAACCGCGCGTTTATAGCCAGGCGGCTGAAAATTGGTGTGGGTATAATACTACATGTCAACTCTCGACACCACCCCGCCACACACTAGTGCAAGCACCACCGCGCCAGTAACCAAGCACTAGTCATGGAGCCCACACGTCCCTCCCTGATGACACAACCAGCCCTCCTTCTGGTGGTGTCAGCCGCCATGGAAGGCAGAGGGTGGCTGCTAAAGGCCCTAGCTACCAGTACGACACGCCCTACAGCTCGGAAGACGAAACACCAGCACCCAAAGCACGGAAAACACGTGCAAGCAGGGCAATGGCACAGAGGTCATTGGTCTTTCGTGACACTGCCACCACGACTCAGGCCACTGCAACAACCACTACCACCACCACTGCCACCCCTGCCACCAGTACCAGCAACACCGGAGGCCGCCCTAGGGCTGCAGAACCTGTGGGGGCAGGAAAAATGAAAGGCAGGGGCGTAGGGAAGAGAACCCGTACGCCAGCCACAGTGACCCTACCACCACCACCACCACTACCACCAGCCGCCCCTGGCCCGGCTGCCCCTGCCGCCCCTGCTGCCCCTGCCCAAGGAAAAGGGAAGTGGAAGGGGAAGGGGAAAGGGAGAGGGAAAGCGACTGCTGGCCCTGCCGGCCCTGCCGGCCTTGCTGCCCCTGCCGCCCCTGCCCAAGGAACAGGGAAAAGGGCGACAGGCACCACCATCATCTTGCCTGCCTCCAGGGCCATAAGACCACGCACCACTGCCGCCCCTGCCGGCCCTTCTGTCCCTGTCCATAAGACTCCCGCACGTGCTAGAGTGACCCGGAAAACTCTGACACCATCAAAGTATGCCGCCCTGCTGTTTGATGGTGATTCGCAGGGCATTGGCAGCCCGGGTTTCGACGACGAAGCCCTAGCACGGGACCAAGGGTGGGGGGATTTGGAAGTGGACAGTGGGAGTGAGTCCGACGTCGGTCACGAGAATGAGGAAGGGCGTCTGTCAAGTGAAGAGGAGGGTGATGATGATGCTGTGCCGTATCGCGACCATGGAATCGATATTTCAGACGATGAAGCAGACGCAGACGACATTCCGATCCCTGGCATGCCTTCGTTCGATTGGTCTGACGGGGTCAATTTTGTACCTGACGTGCCCCAGTTCAATCCTGGGACGTCAGGTACAACTGACGACTGGCCCTGTGACGAGCGAGCGAACGAAAGCGACTTCTTCCTCGCTTTTTTCGATATGGAGGTAATGACTTACATCGTTGCCCAAACAAACGCCTACTACAGGTGGGTGTTTGGCAGATTAGACGTCATTTCTCCAAAAGCGAGAATACGAGGCTGGGTGGATACGACTGTGGAAGAATTCATGACGTTCTTTTCCTTGTTGTTCCTCATGCCTCTGTGCAAGAAGCATGTGTTGCAACACTATTGGAAGCACGACCCTCTCATCGCCACCCCAACTTTCAATAAGTTCATAACTCGTGACAGATTTTTGTTGCTGCTAAGATTTATGCACTTTGCAGACAACGACAATCCTAACAGGATTGACAGGATATGGAAAGTTCGGGATGTGTTCACCATGTTGTTGGAGAGGTATAGGAAATACTTTTACCCCTTCCTCAATTTGGTGATTGATGAGTCGCTCGTGCTCTTCAAAGGACGTCTTGTTTTCAAGCAGTATATCCCCTTGAAAAGGCATAGGTTCGGAATCAAGCTCTTCGTTTTGTGTGACTGTGAAACTGGAATAGTGCTTGACATGATCGTGTATACAGGCACTGACATTGACATACCGAAAGCCGCTGCCAATGACCCCATGGGCATGTCAAGTGCCATCGTCAGGAAAATGTTGGCACCTTACCTGGGCAAAGGCCACATCATCTACACTGACAACTGGTATACTTCTCCTGCTCTCTGCCAGTTTCTTCATGACAACCAAACGGGGTCATGTGGGACTGTCAGAAAGACAAGAAAGTTTATACCTAAGTTCACCGGTAATGTCATTCCTCTTACAGATGCCTCCTCCAGTGACACACCTTCTGAAGACGACCTGGCCCAGGAACACCGCGAGAGGCATGTCCGAAGAAGGCGACGAAAGGGGCAGAAATACAAGCAGCTCGAAAAGTGTGGGAAAGTGATAGCCCTGAAGTGGAAGGACAAACGAGACGTCCACCTGCTTTCCACCGTCCACACAGGTGCCCAGATGGACTCTGGTAAAATTCACTACAAAACCAGGAAGACCATCTACAAGCCTGACATGGTAGTGGACTATACAAAGAACATGCGCATGGTGGACAAGTCTGACTGTCAGCTGTCAGGCGTTGAGTGTCTGAGGAAGACTGTGAAGTGGTATCACAAGCTCTTCCTCCACCTAGTTGACATCACGATGCTCAACGCCTACAACTTGTGGTTGGTGAAGAGGGAGATGTCCCCAAACCAGAAGCTGAAATTCCGGGAGTTCGTCTATAACGTGTCATACCAACTCCTGGAGAAGTATGGCACCACCACTCACAGACGTACGGCATGGCGTGGGGATCACGCTCCTGACCGCATCCAGCTGGGTGTCGAAAGACACTACCCAACCAACACCGAGCTGATTGGCACTCGTCACAGGCAGGTGCAGTGCCACGTCTGCAGCTCCAGTGTGAGAAAACCCCACGCCACCAAAAGAGTCACCTCAATGTGCGCGGAGTGCAAAGTTGCACTCTGCTTGGGTGACTGCTTCAGGGACTACCACACCTTCAAGAACTACCGAGTGTCGCCCCCTGCCCTGCCCTGCCCTGGACTCGCCCCGTACCCTGCCCTGGACTAGCCCCCTGCCCTGCCCTGCCCTGGACTCGCACCCTACCTTACCTGACCTGACCTAATTGATCACGCTACCTCATAATGGAACATATATATTATATAATGTATAAGTTCCAAAGATGTCCCTGTGATATAGCTTTTACATTATATAATTGTATGTTTCATTATTTAGTTTATAAGTTTCAAAGATTTATATGTAATATGCCTTCTTTTTTTAGTATATCAATATATATGTTTGTTATAGCCTAAGTAATGTGTATATATTTTCTTACCTCAAATGAATTGTACAAAAATAAATGTTTCAATAAATCCTGTCAAACCTACTAAGATAATAAAAAAAACAATAAAAAAGCAAAAAACAAGGTCATGTCATTGTATTCTTACAATATGATATATTTTATGAATATTTCATATTGTTTGAATACAATGGCATGATCTTGTAAAAAAAAAAAATTATCAAAAATATTCTAAACAGTATAAAACCTTCCCCATAAAACCTCCTGGATTCGATCCCACTACCTTACCACACTTTGAGTTTTCCAGTCCACGACCTAACCAACCATGCCACAGGAGCTCATACCAAATATCACTCAAAACTTCGTGTCTACAATCAAAATGACAATATAAAAAAAAAAAATGAATTATCCCACCAATTTACGTTTGTAAATTGATGGGATTATCAATTATATCATGCCAAGGTTTATAAAAAGTTTGTCTCTGTCAAGAATTAGTAATTATATAACTTTATTCTGTCAAAAATTGCCCAAACACTCAGCAAAATTGCCCGTATCAGTGTGACTCCAGTCATTATCACACGGTCAAGCGGTCACTGGGTGACCCTTGCTGCTCCCTCCAGCCACAGCAGCTCTCTGGGAACAAAATTTGTACAAATACAATAATGCATAAAATACTCTTCACAAATACATTTGTATTGTATAATATTGTAAATAATAGTGAATAATAACTGTGTGGGTGTCGAAAATTGTTCAACCATCTTTCTTATGTCTCGCCTACGCCCTTACGTGCGTATATTGGATTATACATAGTCATGACTGTCATACAAATACTTGCAGTAGGTCTCGAATATACATTTAGATTGCATATTACTTGGAAATAAATAAATAAAAGTTTTCTGGTGGCAATCTACCATTTCGCACGTGTAAGGCGACACGTCTATATTTAGCTCTCTATCAAAAAAGGTTAAGCCGATGTTTACTGACCACCCTCGTTCCTGGTCTATAATATAGTACTTTATTTACAGTCAATGGCCTACATGTTTCTGTGGCACTTCACATGTGTCTAAAATGAAATGTCTGGTTGCATAAAAATGCAATTCTGAAGTCCATTTATACGTACGACATACGCATCTCTCTCTCTCCATTCCTGACTCATGTTATTGTTGACCTCTTGGTGGCAACGAACACCAGACACCTCCTAGACATAAGGTTCAAAATCCCAAGACATCCATACGCCTGGGGCACCTCCACAATTATCACACAGCTGCATATGTTTACTGCCTTCACTCTCTCCACGACTCACTCCCTGCCTCCCTCCCACCCACCCACCCTTTTAGGCTTCCATCTGCTAGAAACTCATTGATAATGTGCGTAAATATCGCATGAATTGGTCTATATGCGGTATATATATTGATATATGGCACATCTACATACGTACAAGTCTGTATTATAGCATGACAGTGCTCTAAGTACAAGATATAAGTGATATTTATGGCGTAACACACCCTCTCCCCCTTTCATTCCCAGCACAACTCACTCACACCTTGGTTCACGCATAGAAACTCATTGATAATGTGAGTAAATATCGCATGAATTGGTCTATATGCGGTATATATATTGATATATGGCACGTCTACATACGTACAAGTCTGTATTATAGCATGACAGTGCTCTAAGTACAAGATATAAGTGATATTTATGGCGTAACACACCCTCCCCCTTTCATTCCCACCCCCACCCACCCTTTTAGGCTTTCGTCTGCTAGAAACTCCTTGATAATGTGCGTAAATATCGCATGAATTGGTCTATATGCGGTATATATATTGATATATGGCACGTCTACATACGTACAAGTCTGTATTATAGCATGACAGTGCTCTAAGTACGAGATATACGTAATATTATAGCGCAAACCACACTCTCAGCTCATAAATTGCCGCCAAACCTCCAACCCATCTTCATTCCCGCCTAAAAATTCTTTTATAATTCCCTTATATATTGCAATTTTTGGTCACTATGAGGCATATTCATTGTTATATGGGTGGCCTACACACGTATACGTACTCTACATAGCCTAAAAGGGATAAAAAAAGGAGATATACGTGATAATACGCGGTAACCCACCCCCCCCTCCCTCTGGTTCTATCCCCTGGGCGTGTGAAAATTCGGCAGGGAAATCTCGCCGCTCGATGACAATCTAGCCGCGCGGTGCCATTCGCTCCACATTTTTCAACTACGGACCGTTCCCCCACCCCCCCCAGACATTTTTGGGGGGGTCAAATATATATGGGCCGATGCACGCAAACATTCCCTACACGCTGATGTACTTTTTATCGAAATTGGCAATGGGTCCCAAAATCATCATACATGCGCACAGTATGACCCTGTTAAAAAAAAACCTGTGCGCCGAGGAGAGGTTAAGAGGTTTTACTGGGCGGAGGCGCCAGGACTCTTAACCTATTAAGCGCGAAAATACCCTAGGGGCAAGGGTACTTATTTGTGAATTTCTAGCCTTGGATTCAGACAGAATTTGTTATATTTACGATATAAAGCATTATTTTTTGTCAATGTGCTTTTATTTTACATATATGATGAATATATGAACCTTGAAGAGCAATAAAATAAGTGGGAAAAGCATTTGGGTGGTGAAAATCGTAAATATTCGCCTCCCGGTCATATTCTCAGGCGTGAGGGAGCGAGACATATGAGGACCCTGGAGGACAAGGGGCGAATGTGCCACCATGAGCAAAATTGAGTTAGGACTGGTTCCCAATAGATGGAAGCACTGAAAATCACGTGGTGAAGAGCGTGTGAAGAGCGTTTTGCGATTCCCACCCATGCGGGCTCAGTACCCTAGGTTCTAAATCCCTTGTTTCGACCTTGTGTAGCGGCGGAGGAGGTATGGATTGTAGGAGGTGGAGGGGCGAATGTTCCCGCGCGCTCAAGCCAATGAGCGGCCGGCTAGCATTCCCCGGGTTAAAGGCCCGCCTCCCGGCCAATGACACGCGCATTTGCGCGTTTTTTTGGCTGAAAATTTAACAGTATCTTAGTTTCATGGACATCTAATACAGGATTAAATTTCAAGCAGATTGAAAAATAATTACTATAGGCTTTTTTATTTTATTTTATTTTCTATCAATTTGTCTCTTCCAGAGGATTCTAATGGTACAGTAGGGTCTCACATAAAACGAGTTTATGGTCGATAAACGAGGGCGTTTTATGTGAATTCGTTTTATGTGAACACAGCATTTTGGTGGCGCAATATCGTCAATGTTCACTGTAAGCGAAAATTTTCGTACAAAGCGAACGATATTTCGTACGTTTTGTACGATATTTCGGCGTTTTATATGAAAGCGTACGATATTTTGTACGTTTTGTACGATATTTCGGCGCTCTATATGAAAACTCCTTGTATTTGCCCCACTTTGGCGGCGGACTCGTTTTATGTGATCACATTCGTTCTGATCGAAAATTAAATATTAATATTTTAGGTCGGTCGTTTTAATCGAGACTCGTTTTATGCGAACACGTTTTATGCGGGACCCTACTGTATATAATAACATGTTATTCTGTAATATTCAATGTATGCCACCTATTCCAGACTTTAAACACTCATAACTCGAAAGTAAGGTATTGGCGCATTCGCCCCTTGTCCTCCAGGGTCCTCATATACCCTCCTCTCTCGCTCTCTCTGACTCAACTGAAGCAAGCGGGAGGTGTCTGTGTTATATAACGACTCTTATGCATCCCACTTGCACTACATTACTGCGGGAGAGAAAAATAACCGATAAATTATGAAAATAAGAGGAAAAATAGGTAATAATTGAGGAGGGGGAGGGGGGAACAAGATGAGGAAGGGGGGAGGAGTGAGAAACATATGGATGAGTGGTAGAAAGTACTAGAGAATTATCTCGCCTAATGACATATTCATTTGTTTAGAGAGCCCCTGGGTGTTTTGGAAGGTTTTTTTATGGTCTTGCTTCTGTGAGGCTTATCGCGTTCGCTATGGTGACCCTTCCGTGAGGCCTATCGCGCTTGCTAGGTTAAGAGGTTAGGCATACAAAATGCCTTTCAAAACACCCCACCGGCACTCAAAACAAAGCAATATGTGATTAAGTGAGATCATTCACCTCCATACCTTCTATCACTCCTCCACATGTGTCCCAACCATCCTCCTCAATTATCCGTTATTTTCTTTATTATTTCCAATATTTAACGAGTATTTTCGGGCGAGGACGTCTGGAAGTGGTAGGAGGATGGGGGAGTGTATCTCTGACCCTATAAGCCAGTCTGATACATCGCCTTGTCTCTCAGTAGGCCTACCATGCGAGACACGAGAGAGGGAGGGTGTGTCTCTCGCCGATCTGGGTCAGATTACGACCGCGGGGCTAAAATATACAATTTTCACCAGCCAATTGCTGTTACCACTTGTTTTATTGCTTTTCAATGTTCATATGTTAATAGTAAAAGTAAAATAGGCTCATATGGATATAAAATTATAATAATTAACTGTCTTGATACCGTAATGCATAAATGCGCAGATTTTCGGTGTGAGTATTATATGTTCGAGTCCTTTGAGTACCACAAATATTTGGTGATTTCATTAATTAAGTTTAGAAGACGTAAAGTTGGTTGGTGAAAAAATATTAATATATGGTACATATGACAATTTTTTCATCAAGAATGAACCAAAATACCTTCGCCTGGTGGGACGTTTCAAATACCAAAGCTTCGCGCTTTAAAGGTTAAAGCCTCTTAAAGCCTGTGGGGACGAGTGTAAGAGAGCGGGAGCGCGGGAGGCTCCCCTTCGCTCTCCAGCATGGCTGCCGGGGCACTGAGACTCAGGCCTCGCATCTCGAGAGACAAAGCAGCGCTGCCAAAGGCAAATGTAGTGCGACATTGCTCATAATTAGCGAATATTTGCCGATGTCTATGGTAGTGCTGCAGGTGAAATCTGTGTGCTACGAAGCTAGTTCTGGCGTCATTTTGAAGCTATTTACTTCTAGTTTTTTGACTGAATACATTTAATTTCATTCAGACACTTGTTTAACCCTCCTGGCCCGGGCAGGCTCTCCTAATGACGGAGCTCGTATCCGGGCGATCTGGTCGAATATCAACAAAAGTAAACTAAGGCTAATCTCGCTTAATATATTACCTACATTAATCAAACATATATAGAAATGAGCGCCTTACCTTCCTGCGTAGAATGGCATTGAGTAGAGCTCTCTAGCTCAACTGGTTCCGGAGTGATGGTGATGGAAGTGGAGGTAACTTTTGCCGCGTATTTACCTCGGCGCGTCCGAACACTCAACTGCGGCCCCGGCTACGACGCCCAGTTGCACTCGTCGCTCCACCCGCAATTATGCCGGGAAGCGATTTGATAGTGTTTTATTGGTTATTCTGTCATTTATTATAGTTATTATGTTATTTTCACTCAATAAAGTTATTTATATGAACTTATTTGTGTCTCTGTCACTTATTACTTCGTTTATTATTATTATTATGATTATTAGTGTCACTTTCACTGGACTTTGATAATTGGTAGTGTCATTTCCCCTTTTATGTATTGTTAGGTAAGCTAATAATATATAGTGTCACTGTCACTTATTCATATTGTTATGAAGGCACTTATTATTACTTGTGTGTCTCTTTCACTTATACTTAGTTTTATTATTATTATACTGTCACTTTGACTGGCCTAGGCTTATTGAGTGTCATTTTCACTTATTTATTGTTAGAAATATATATTTTAGTGTCACTTTCACTTGTTCATATTGTTATTGAAGGCACTTATTATTACTTATGTGTCCTTTTCACTTATACTTAGTTATATTATTATTCTTAGCCTACATTTGAGTGTCACTTTCACTGTTGTCACTTCCACTTCAAAAGTTTGTTAGAGTGTGGAAGTCGTTGAAACAGGTGCCAGCACACAGTCCAACTTGACACTCGAGGCATTCCCAAGTGGTTTTTGTGGGTTTGCGGGGTCTGCGAGTTGTGTGGCTGCACACATGGCACCTCTTCTGACTCCTAGCGTTACTACCTGGTGCTTTGAAAGGAAGGGCGTTGAGCTGGTGCTTCCTGAAGAATTCAGCACACCCCGTTCTGTCAAGCTGGTCTGGTCCTTGTATTGGCCTGCCTGGTGTACCCGCATGTTTAGCCAGGAGCTCAAGTAGCACCTGCTTGTGGAACTTCCGCAGGGACTTGTACTTCTTGGCTCCTGGAGTCCTCAGACGGTAGATGTTGTAGGCATTGAGGACCGACATATCTACCGTATGCAGGATAAACTTCTTGTACCACCTGCAAGATGTTCGCAGGCAGTCGATGAAGCCCATCTGCATGTTGGACTTGTCAACGAGGCGCATGTTGAGGTTATAATCCAGGACAGCAGCTGGTTTTTGGACGGGGTTCTTGGTTGTTCGGTCCACCTTCCCTGTGGCGACCATCTGGGCCTTGTGGCATGTGGTGAGGAGGTTGACCTTGCGCTGGTCATGCCAGTGGATGGAGAGGATGGGGCCACTCTTCTTGTGGAAGATGTCCGCCTTCTTCGTCTTGGTTGGGTAGCCTGGCATGCCCTTCCTTTTGCCCTTGACTGTGCCGACAGTTCCGGTCTTGCGGTCATGGAGGTACTTGGTCAGGAGGCGACGTGTAATAATTATCTGTGTAGAGGATGTGGTTATTATTGAAGTGCCTCTCCATCATCTTCTTCACTACAGCACCACCAAAACCAATGAGAGGGTCAGTCACAACTTCTCCAGCCTTGCCGCTGTAGACTATAAAGTCCAGCACATACCCCGTCAAGCAGTCGCAGAGGACGAAGAGCTTGATGCCGAAGCGGTGTCTCTTGGACGGGATATACTGTCGGAAGTGCAGCCTACCACGGAACATGACCAGAGACTCGTCGAGGCACATCTTCTGGAAAGGAATCAGGTATGTGGTGAACCGATGACGTATCATGTCATACAGCTTCCTGATCTTCCATAATGAGTCGGGAAGGTGGACTGCCATGTTGTTTGTCAGGTGGAGATAGGAGAGGATGTCGAAGTACCTGTCCCTGGACATGTATTTGCCAAATGATGGAGTCGTTATGATGTCGCCAGTGATCCAGTAGTCAGCCAGAACGTGCTTCCTTATATGAGTCATCAGCATTGTGAGTGCCAAGAACACATTATAGGTTTGACTCCTGTAAGGAGATTAGGAAAACCTAATATTTAGTAGTGGCCCCGTAATCATTGACGAACATGCCTATTACATAAGGCATCCTCTTCAAACACTAATCCGCCGTAGTTTGAATCTACCGCGCAGAGCATTTAAAAACTGAGGAGCCTTCATCATGAGCGCACGCGACCTCACTCATGGCTTCAGTCATTATGAATTGGGTTCTCACTACGAAAAAACTTCGTAAAAAATAAAAACAAAAAGAAAATAAGAATAACTATCCAATAAGCTTTCCATCATATCGTGGATGTACTTGTGTGGATTTCTGACCAGACGCTGATTCAGGCGTCATTCCTCCTTCACTGACATATCAAGTAAACCAAAATCCTTAATACATCAACGAATGGGAAGGGGACGGTCGGGAGGGCCCCAGTCGTCAATGATTACGGGGCCACTACTAAATATTAGGTTTTCCTAATCTCCTTACAGGAGTCAAACCTATAATTTATTAGTGGCCCCTCCATCATTGACGAACATGCCTGATATCTAAGACTGGAGGGGGACATTCGTAATCATATCATAACTCTAGAAAAGCAGATAATAAAAACAACCACATAGTATTCTTACTTTTGAAAAATGTATTTAATACGGCGTAGGCCGGAAATATACAAGAAAAAGGGGGTTCAGGCAGGTGCGTGCTTCAAAGAAGCCTGCCTGACAAAAATAGGTAACCCTGAAGATTCTGAACACAGATCTGTAGTTACAAAAGGCACCCCACTCAACGAGTGGTGACAAATAATAAGTTATAAGTTTATATGTGCACATCATAAACCCCAAAATACATGTGGAGATCAATTGCTAATGAACTCCATTGAACTAATGTTACATTGCTTTCGCAGCTAAAACTACTATAACAACACCGTTGTTTTGTACTAAACTTTGTACTAGCACAAATTCTCTCAGAGAAATTTTCATATCACATTTCAACCTTAAATTGTATCACAGTTCTCATACTCCGGCGGGGTCTAGGGTGTCCTATGTCAACTGACTGCACCCCCCCCCCCCCCCCCTTCCTTGAAAATAAACATAAGTGACTGCAGGGCCACCTAGACCCTCTGCCTTAAAGCTATACATGGTAAGGAAGGTTTGTCTAGAGCAACTGACAAGTATCTAGAGAGAAACGTATGATTAGACGCCCACAACTGTGTGGACGCAATATCTTCAACTGAAAAGTTTTTCAGGAAACGTAAAGAGGCCGCCCACTTGCGTAAATCGTGGGCCCTACCCACAACGCCGGGATTACTCTCTTTAATGACTTCTACTAGAAGAGAGGCTAATCGCCGTTTAAGTAAGCGTTTACCCGTACTCGCTACCCATAAAGCACCTTGGGGGTTATGAGGAGCTATTCTTAAATATTTGGTTAGAGCTTGCACTGGACATAAATTATGATGCACCTTTCCCCTTTTTAACGCCGGCACCGTGAATTCAGAAAACACGTGTGCACTATGCTCATTCTTGGCTACAAACGCCGGGGAGGGTGCAATGGAAATTGAATCATTAAGTCTACCAAACCTAAGACAATTAGGTGTGTTGCTCATCGCCGCCAGCTCAGACACTCTGTTTCCGGTGGCCAAAGCCAAAAGGAAAACTGCCTTCTTTAAGATTAAAGCAAAGTCTGCAGTATTTTGATACAGACGAGAATGAAGTAAAGACAAAGCTTTGTCCAGAGACCAAGTAGGCATGAGCTGACGGGGAGGTGGGCGGAGTTTAAAACACGCTCTCATAAATCCTGTTTCCTCCGCCACCGGTATGGATAGACCTGTAAGGTCGAAAAAGGGCACTCTAATCGCAGTTAAGTGATTCTTCAGAGTAACCACAGATAAACGTTTCTGCTCAAACAGATAGTTCAAGTAATTAAAAACCAATGCCACTGAGGGTACATTTTGTTCCGTTCTAACAATCCAAGAAGTAAAAGCTTTCCAATGAGATTGATATTGTCGCTTAGTAGACTGAGTATATTGATTGAGCAATTTATTGGTCACATCCCTACCGTATGGTGCTAGCCACTTGGCCTCCTGAATGTCCATAATGCAAAAGTCAGCGAGGTCTCTAGGTTGCCAATCGTGTCTAAGTGGAAGTACCTGACCGGGAGCGATACCGGGTCCGGGCACCACATTATTAACTGCTGGCACCACACCTGCGCCGGCCACAGGGGCGCGATTAGCGAGACTAAGCCTCGATAAACTCGTAGTTTGTTCACTACGTGGCACATTAGTGACGCATCTGGCGGTGGAAACAGATAGATGGAGCTCCATCTGTTCCAGTCTGTCACTAGGGCGTCTGGCCCCCCTGCCGGCGTTATCGTCCGGCGGGTGAGGTATAGAGGGAGCTTGTGAGTCTCCTCGGACGCAAAAAGATCCACTTGTGGATGGGAGAGCTCCGCAATCATTAGGTCGAAAATGGGTTGCTTGAGCTCCCATTCTACTGTCGTGCTCTGTCTCCGGGACAGAGCGTCTGCCCAGACGTTCGCTACGCCTGGGAGATAAGATGCGTGAAGATAAATATCTAGACTGGTGGCTAGAACAAAAATCTCTTCCGACACGAGTAGCAACTTCCTTGACCTCGTTGACCCTTGTTTCTGAATACAGTGAACTGCATTCAGATTGTCCATTCTGAAGGCCACTGACTTGCCCCGTAACGCCGGGCCGTGAGCCTGAAGGAAATACAATGGGACTAGTAACTCTTTGACATTTATGTGAGCGATTTCTAAGTGGGACCAAAGTCCCTGACCCTGGTGCCCCTGATTTGACTGAAATCCCCACCCTATGGTGCCTGACGCATCCGTGTCTACCCATACCGTTGGAGGAGGAGAGGTCCATGACATGATTGAGTGCAATGTTTCCCTCTTCGCCCAGACCGCTAGTAAGGTGTGGATTAATTTTGGTATGGGCCATAATTTTCCCGCCGGTAAGAGTGGGAAATATTTGTTGCCCTCCAATATTAATCGTTTTACTTTCAACCGGCCCAACTTGACAGTTAGCTGAATCCAGTTGAGAGAGCCGACCAGAGACTCCCAGACTCTTCGTGTCGTAGTCAGACTGTGAAGAAACCTGAACAGTTTCCTGCGAAACCTGTTGCGATTGTCCACACTCTGACTCAGAGTGAGAGCGGCGGTGTCCCAGACCAGCCCTATCCACTGAATTACTCTTGAGGGAACAAGGTTTGACTTTACCAGATTTACCTTGAAGCCTAGAGTTTTGACATGATTTAAAATGATATTGACATGTTTTATGCATAATTGTTGTGTCTCTGCCACCACCAGCCAGTCGTCTAGATACCACAACACTCTGATTCCCTGTTTTAACAATGGCATCAGGGCTTGCCTGACTAGTTTTGTGAATAATCGAGGTGCTAGGTTCAAACCGAACGGCATCCTCTGAAAAACAAAATTTTGGTGCCTGATCCTCAAGGCCAGAAACCTTTGAAATCTTTTGTTGACCGACACGTGCCAATAGGCGTCTGTCAGGTCTAGGGAACACATCCAGCCACCCGGCGGAAGTGTTAGCCTGATTTGATGAACTGTTAACATTCTGAAAGACTCGTTGTAAATGTGAAGATTCAGATACGACAGGTCTACGACCGGCCTCATCTGAACACTGTCCCGTTTGGGAACCAAAAACAGTTTTGACGTGAATACAGGGTAATCTGGGGGTACCGGGATGATGACATTCTTGGCAATCATCTCCTGGACCAGCAGCTCCACCTCTAATGAAACACAATTTGCCGTTGTCGGCTGACGTAAGCGAGGTCGCCGGAGCCACTGCCAAGTGATGCCTTTGCGTGCCACCATCCGTGCCCAGGTTTTTAACGGCCATGCTTGGTGACACGTTCGGAACGACCCAGTTAGCAGACAAGGGTTCGCCGGCTGTACTTCCCTCGGTTCCTCCGGCTCTAAGGTAGGCACTGGGAGTGAGAAAGACTTTAGTTTTTTGATGGTGGTTTTGGTGGTGTTGGCCGCTTCGCCGGCTGGCTGGTGTGGGCCGAAGACTGGCCCTGACCCGGCTTGTACTGGCCGCGTCCCCTCTGTCCTGAAAACCCTCTCTGTCTATGCCTGAACTGACCCAGGGGGGATTGGGAGGACTTAGGCGGAAGAAACGGCTTAGAACCCCCTGGCTGAGCTTTAGTAGGAGGCTTAGGTTTGGGGAAGTTAAATGCGGGTTTCTTAGCCTGTGCGGGACTGTGCTTCACGGCCTGTGCCATGTTAAACACTGTTCGCCATACATCAGGGGACATTAAAGAAGGTGTAAGTACTGGGGACATAACCACCTGGTTAGCAATGCGATCAGGCAGCTTGCGAACTAATGACATTCTAAGATCCTGTCGTGCTCGCACCGCCTCAAGTAAGGCTGTGCGTATGTCACCTAAGGATTGAATTGACGACTGAAGAATCAGACGCCGGGATAATTCAACTGATCTTCGAGCATCCGCGTCTGCGATTGCCTGAGTAGACCTGAGTAAAGACTTAGCCACCTGTTGAGAAACTATGTACTGTGAAAACAGGCGGAAAGCTTTATCCCTAAGCCTAAATTCTCTGTCTAGGTGAGAAGGGGTAGGGGTAATGAATGGTTCCTTTAGTTCACAAAGATTAATCTTAGGGGCAGCTAAAAAGGAAAATAAAGCTGACGGAACTCCGCCGGCAGAACCTACCGGCATTGAGAACCATGAATGTGTATCCTGAGGGATCTGGTGGGAAGATTTAGAAGTGAAAGTGGTTGCAAAGTTCTGAGCCTCTACCTCCCAATCCACCCAAGGTCCTGGTCCTAACTGTCCCACCTTCAACACTGGATTAGCTGTCTCGTCTGTGACGGTCTGTAAATCTAGTTCAGGAGTAATAGCCAACAGAGCCTTAATATCATTAAACCCATCCAGCTTAGACCAGTCTGAAAAAAGTTTTGAAGCTGAGGCAGGGGGTAAAGCAGGCTTAGATGCATAAACAAAATAATCCTGATAATAATAACTAGGTATAGCCTTGATATTTACATCCAAAACATTACCCAAGGCATCCAATGCCCTTAATTTCTTAGACTTATTTCCCTGGATAAACCACTCACGTGGTACCGGGAGTTCCCCTGACAAGGTAGGCTGGGCAAGCTCTGGCTTAGAGGGGTTCAAAGGGACCCATGACTCGTCTGGCCCATAAAGCAGGGGCATAGCTACCTTTCTAAGAGGCGCTTTGTCTAGAGGGGGTGGATTAACATCCGTAATGACCCTGACATTTGACGTAGTGAATGCCGCCGTAGCTGGCTTAGAGCTCCCTGCCGGTGACAGAGTAGGAGGGTTAGGAATCTTAGATAAATCGATTGACGTTATCAGAGGCCGTACCGCAGAACCTGTCAAGGGAGCCCCCAAGTCCATTGTGGGGTTTTCTCGTTGTTGATTAAAGAATTTTGATAGAGCATGAGTAAGTAACCCATCAATTTCTTGTGCTGTAACAAACTGGTTAGGTGCAGAACTTTCAGGTGAATTAGTATTATCATGGGCGGCGTCCAGGCCTGAGCCTGACCCTTGTCCTTCCCTATCTGAAATTAATGACACTTCATCTTGTCCCTCCCGATCCTCCTGAGAAGACCCCGCCGAGGCAGGGGCACCTTGTTTCCAAGATAAATCAGGGATAGAGGATGGGGTCGCCGCGTCCCTGTGGACATCGGCTACTGTGTGACTCGTATGAGTCGGACGTGGATGGACAGACCCTGGCTGAGCAAAACGCCAAACACCGAGGCTCTGGCCTACGCTCTCTTGAGAGTCTGAAACATTCTCAATCATTGAATATCCTGAACTCTCCATTTCTAGGGTTAAAATATCAATAGGTAAATCTTGTTTAGGGACAGGCGCTTCACTATACTCTGAGGCTGTAACAGAAACATTGTCAGGTGTAGAGGTACGATGAGATGCACTAGACTTAGAAGAATGTCGAGAGGACTTCTTATGGGAATCCTTTTTGGAGGATTTGTGGCTACGGTGTGACCGCGAACTGGACCTAGGTTTGGAAGAATCACCACCATGGTCCCTGGGGGAAGCTTCAGTCTTGCACTTCTTACTAGCCGGGGAAGAGGCCCGACTTGAAGACCGTTGTCTGAGGGGAGACCTTGACCTCGATCTCGCCTGCGACGAGGAGGTGGCTGCCGGGGGAGTAGGCTCTCTCGGGCGTTTAAACGTCTCCACAGACGATACAGAATCCTGGCTAGTCTCTGTCGGCTTAAAACCCCTTACTCTAGAGGTACGTTTAGGGGGAGGGTGCTCTGACAGCAACTTATCCCAAAGTGGGACGTTGTCACATTGAAGTGACTTATGTGCGACAATGGTAGTGTAGGCCGACATTTGTTGTCTGACCTCTCTCAACGCTACCGCCGCGGTCTTGTCATTGTCACACAGGACTTTATTGGTTAATTGGGAGCAAAAAGAACAATTACGTGTAACCCAGAGACCCCTTGAACGGTCTAGACATCTAACACACCTTATGCAAAGGGTATGTGCAAAAATTGGGATACCCGCGCAAGTAGGGGTAATGCACAGGGCAAAAACTGGGGTGACATTAGCCATGACAGAGACTGGTGAGAGGAACTACCGCCGGGTCTGTATTGGTCCGCCGGAGCTCAGCTCTGGAAAAATAAAGAAAATTTCCAGGAATTAATGCTCATAAGGTTAACCCAAGTGTTCGCATACAAGTGTTAATAACCCGCCGGGTAACGGGATGCAAAGACACAGCTAACACATCTCGCCACGCGGCTGGGTATAAAGAGGCTAAACAAGTCTTCTTAGCTAAGAACATGAAGAATACCCTCTGATATAATGGTCCAGTATGGCACTAATAGTCTGTAGGAGGTGGTGACTGTCTCAAGATTCAATTTTGTAACAAAGCCCCCCTCATAAAGACGCCGGCCCTTGAAATATTTTAGTAGAATAGCCCAGGGCAGGAATATACGAGATCTGATTTTTTAACGAATTGTCCCAAACGATCGTCGTAAAAATAGAAGGCGGCGATACTGAAAGTATCACCCAATTAAGGTTAATCGAATTGAATTTGTTTATAAATTCCTTAGTTCCTATACTTAGGGACACCCGCCGGGTGTGGAAATCGATTTGGTTAAACCTCACTGATCCTTCAAATGCCGTAAGAGTAAAGGCGGCGATACACAGAGTATCACTCACATGGATTGGTTAACTATAAGAGACCTAAGTCGTTTTATCCCACCCTGCTAAGGTGCACCCGCCGGGTGAGAAGTCTAAAAGTTAACCCCACAAGTTCCTGACCCCACTACTTTGTAAAAGATCGCCGGGGAGGAACGCCTAAACAACAGCTAGGTTTTCCCCGTGGTTTGTCGTAAACCAGGTAGAAAAACCTATAAAAAACGAGTGTTCTCACGAACGTCGTTTCTTTATATATAACTAAATATATATGTAAGGATGGGTACAGCCATTCCGCCGGGAAATATAAAGGAGGCCTGAAACCAGGCACCCACAGATACGCAGTCCTGGAGAGCCACAGACACCTCCCCTCGCCGGGGAACCAGCCAGTGTTAACAACCACGTGTGGCCTAACACTGCTCATCGGTCAGGTTTTTTCACGGTGAAACCGAGAAAAACCCGCCGGAAGGCAAACCCCACCCTGAACAGACACCATCTGAACAATACGACACGAGGAGAGACACGCACGACTAACCAAGGTCACAACATAATCCGTGGAATTAGCCAATACACAACTAAACCAGGAAACAAATATAGTCCGAGGAATTAGCCAATACACAACTAAAACCCGGATACACATGACACAGTAGGGCATATTTATAAAATAAATAATAACACTAGACATGTGGCAAAGCTACGAGCGGCTGGCTAGGCCTAGGTAGACGGCATGAAAATAGTTGAAATATAAACACACACTGGAATATCACAACAGGAACCACCGCCAACACACCACCGAAGCGATAACTTCCCAACCCCGGGAAGCCTGACACGGACCCAGAAAAAACTTCACTAAGTGAAGAAAAATACGCTGGGAACGTCAGCAAACACACAGCTTACCTCATCAGAAGGATAAAAGGCAGCAATAATTAACGCGTAATGAAAGCCGCCTGCATCACCAACTAAACCAAACTGTGAAAAGTTCACGTGTCCACAACAGGACCACGAGGGTACATCCGAAATAGATGCCCCATACATACGACCCAAAATACATTGCACTGCGGGCAACCAGCCCAGGACACTCCTGCTACGCCTATCCTAACCTTACTCGATACATCCCAGAGTAAACAAATGAGAAAAAACTCACTAGGGACGCCACGAATGCGGAACCAGCGGAGCCTGAAAGGAACGTCCGGGCAGGCTGAGCGCAGAGCAAAGAAGGAGGAATGACGCCTGAATCAGCGTCTGGTCAGAAATCCACACAAGTACATCCACGATATGATGGAAAGCTTATTGGATAGTTATTCTTATTTTCTTTTTGTTTTTATTTTTTACGAAGTTTTTTCGTAGTGAGAACCCAATTCATAATGACTGAAGCCATGAGTGAGGTCGCGTGCGCTCATGATGAAGGCTCCTCAGTTTTTAAATGCTCTGCGCGGTAGATTCAAACTACGGCGGATTAGTGTTTGAAGAGGATGCCTTATGTAATAGGCATGTTCGTCAATGATGGAGGGGCCACTAATAAATACAGTTCTGCCACAGTGAGAGCTCTCCATGCCACCATCTTGGCACTGGTCTTCCTCCCAAGAAAGTTGGCACAGATAGCATGGTGGTGATTTGTCTCTTTGACGAGGTATTCCATGACTTCATTGTCATAGAAGCCACAGAAAAGTTCACTGGGGGTAGCATCTGGGCCACAGGGATATGCTGGTGACACCCCAGTGTGGGGATCGGTTTTTACACCATACCCAAAAGAGGATTTATGGAGCTCCGATCATACTCTCAACCATCTGTCATAACCCGATTTAACCAGCACACCTAAACTTCGTTAAATGCGGAAATAGCCTCACGAAAATATCATGCCCTGGTGGGGGCACGAACTCTCGACCCTTGGGTGTGAGGCAGGCACCTTACCAGGTAGACCAATAGAGATATCCCACTTGGCCTGTTCGGCTCAGGGTATTTCCGCATCCGAGGTCTGTTTAGGCTAGCCTATTTTCACTGACTTTACACCAGAACCCATCTGTACCTCGTCAAAGGCAGGACAATCTGGCTCAAAATCAGCTCCATCTGTCCACACAAACAGGTCGGATGCTGATGCTCGAGGTCGTGCTGCAGCAGGCACACGCCCTGGACGCCCTGGCACACGCCCTTGGCCACGCGGACGCCCAGGCGGACGCCCTGCACGCCCAGGCCCAGGCCCAGGGGCATCGGCAGGCTGACCACGTCCACGACCTCGCCCTCTCGCTCGTTTTGTCGGCACATCCTCTTCCTCTTCCTGTTCCTGTTCCTCTTCCTCTTCCTCCTCAGGTGACATCAGGTCATCTGGGGCAATGTTGGGGTCAACAGCATCCTCTTCAGGAGACAATTCTGGTGAAGAAGTGACCGGGCGTCGGCGGTGTGGGGCGCGGGAGCTTCAAGAATGGGAGCCGAGGCCTCGGGAGTTGGGCTCCTTTTGCGGCGAGCCGAGGGCTTTTCAGCAGCAAATAATGCTCTGTGGTGTGTTGAGGCCTGTGGCACATCACCAATACCACTTGAAGAGGCCCTTTGGTCATCCTGAACGAGAGATGAAGGCGAGGGCTGTGGGTGACCCACGCGGCGTCCCGTGTCAAGGCGTCGGGACAATGGAATGCGGGTGGTTGCTAGGCCAGGGTCGGCGTCATTATCGCTATCTTCAGCTTCCCTATGCTTTTCTGCGGCTGCCCTGCGTGCTTTTTTAGCTGCACTTTTGATCAATGATTGTTTGTAGAAATATTTGCCCACTTTCAAGGGCGTACGGGCAGGCAAAGGGGAAGGTCCTGAGCTAGGGCTAGGGCTAGGCCTAGGCTGACCTAGCAAAGATGGCGAGGGGGTAGGCCTAGGTTCTAGCACACTGGGAAGCTCAATGGCACCTTCCTGAAACACTTCCACATCAGGATCATCACTACTGTCTCCCCCCTCAAATAAATCGACATTATCGTCGTCTCCAAAGCCCACGAAATCGTCTTCACTTTCACTTATAAATTGTACCTTGTCCACCAAGCTTTCGCCACTGCTCTCTTCATCACTATCAAAAAGTTGTCGCTGTATAGCGCTATCACTCAACAAACGCTTAACTTTCTTTTGTTGAGCTCTCTTCTCGGTTGCAACAGGCGTTGAAGTTGCGAGTGGGGTAGCACTGGGGCCCGCGGGAGGTTGCAACGAATCGGACACGTCGGAAAACATTTTTCAGTATTACTCGCTATGGCGGCCACGTACGAACTGATAACACTAGTAGTTGAGGCTTGGTGGCGCTGCGGTCGCTCCTACCATGCCAAAATTGGCCGCGCAAATTTTGAAGCACACTTTCAAGCACAAGGATTTTTAAATGACACCCGGGTTCCGGCCCTTTTTTTTTGGTGTCATTTTAAAATGACACCCGGGCTGGAAGGGTTAATCATTCAAGAGTGCCTGAATGAACCCTAATATAGCAGAAACAGGTGGAAATATGCCCGCAGCATAAGTGTTATTAATATAATTGCTAGCAAGTCATGAATGCATTTTCTATCTTTTCACACCTTATTCAACTCTGAAAGACATTACGACAGTCTACAGAAGATTAAACATTATGTTGTTGTTGTTAGCAAATATTTTGAACACTGCATATTTTTATTACATTCATACACCTTACTTAACCTTTCAACAGACATCACTACAGTCCAGAGCATACAAAACAAAATTTAGTTTTCATACAAGTCTTTTTAAATACATTTTCTAAATTGGCACACTTTTTTCAACATCTGGCCCGCACATACAGTCCAGAGGAAAGGATAAAATGATTTACTTATTGAGAGTCTGTCTTTCAGGTTTCTACACACTTTATACACCACCTGGCATATTGCTTACAGTCCAGAGCAAATGAAACATGACTTGGTTAATGCTAGCGAATCTTTCAAATACATTTTCTACACTGGCACAACTTCTTCAATATCATGCAGACATAACTACAATCCAGATCACATGGAATACGATGTAGTTTTTGTGATTTTTATTTTCAAATACTGTACCCATGTCTTAATCAACATCTGGCAGACATTACTACAATATATTTTCTAATTTTGTAACATTATTCATTGTATTCAACATCTGGGAGACATTATTAATCCAGACTCCAGAGCAACTAAAACACTCTTTAGTTATTGGGAGTGAGTCTTAAAAATATGTAGGCTACAGTACAGTCAACCCTCAAAATACGAGCAATCAAAGCTACGCTTGAACCACAATTGAGGCAATAAAATCGAAAAATACGCTCAATTATTCAAATGTACACGGCTCCGCGCCGAGCGAGAATCGATTTGTATCTGTTCGAGAGTGTCGGGCGGCCATATTGGCATGACGTCTGGCCCTCCGACGTCATCGCCGTTGACAGTGGACAGACACACATCTCCCGTACCAAACTATTATGTATCTATAAAGCACAGCAGGATATTATGAATCTATTAAAAGACTGTTCTTCATTTTTTATTGCATGTACAGTATCATTTATTAACCAAACAAAATCGGAAATGGAAAATCTGTTTCTGTTCAGGAGTTAGGTGAGGTTGTTTACACTTCTCTCGAAAGTCGTTTCAAAGCTTACTGCTCTCCCCTGGCTAAATGATGTGAAGCCAATTCCATAATATGTATATGAGCTATAGAACTATCTCACTTGATACTATGAATGAAACTATATACAGTGTGTATTGCTTTTCGACTCAAAACTTTACCACTAGGCCTATTATTTTGGTCGATTCGTCTCGGGTGCAGCACTATCGATTGATGGCGCAGATCCATAACATCAGCGTTGCTCAACCACTACCAATGGGAGTTAATTTACGTTTGTCTTATTTTTATACATTAAATGTATAGTATTTTGTGTGGTAGTTTATGGTATAAACACATCTTTGTACAGTAATATGTTATATATTTTGTGGTTTTTAGGTGATGAAAGGTAGAAATAGTACACCTTTCGGTCGGTGCCAGAACCAATACCTATTTTTCCCATTTATCTTTAACTTCTAACGCTGCATTTCCTGTTACCCCAAAGTCTGATAACCCACTCTCATTATAGTGGGGTGGCACAAAATGAACAAGGGGCGATCCAGACTTTTAAATACAGTATATACATTACTGTATATGGACAACCTTTCCTGACTATTTTTAACAATGAAAGTAAATATGCATTGCAGAATAATTACTACAAAGCAAATAAAGACAAAATAAAAGCGAAATAGCATAATATACCAAATATCATGAGGTATGTCAGGGACTGGAATAATCGACAACAGAGCATATCGGCAATAAATTTGAATATATACAATTTAAGATGTGTTGTGACATTACATATTAGGTGAAATTATACAACATATTTATTTGTTTAATAGTAGAGCAAGAAATAATAGCATACATAGAAATTTCAATAATTCTGAGGAGGAGCGACGGATTAATTACCGTGACGAACACTGATTTTCTGAACTTGACTCTTGGGAAGACGACAAGGTCAAGGTCACGAGGCTACAAGCACATGCTCAGCTCGGCCACTTCTCCCTCACTACCCTCAGCACTCCCCACGCAGCCGTGGTGCTTTGCTAAACTCTGACAAATGTTATGATATTTATATATATGCGTGTACTGTTACTTAGTAATATTGTATTGTGTAACCTAATCAACCCAAATGATATAAATTTAAGTAAGAATAAACCAAAATATAATCATGATTAGGTGCGAATGGAGTGGCACCGCGGCTGCGGCCATGTGCTCCAACGTGTATAAACAACAGGCTTTACATATCAAGATCAATATTTGAGCCATCATTTCGATATTGTTTTGATCTAGTTGAATTTGTAAAAAAGTGTGATGACTATTCATATAATATAATCGCTTACTTTGGGGTATTATATATAATAACTCCGGTAGGTTATCGGCCTTCTATAGGATTATGACGCTTCTTTTGGACATTCTGAGGATATAGATAGGTACATTTATAATTATGATATCCAAATCGATTATTTATATATGGATATAATTATACAAAAAGTCTTAAAACTGTTATCAAGCTCCGAAAGTCTGAATCGGGTTGAGTTTCGACCCTGTGTAGGAGCAGGGTTGAGTTGGCTTGATATTGGACACCCTCTTATGGCATTTGGGTGTGAAATACGACACCATTTCCAGTCTATCGGAGATAATGCTGGTAAAGGAAAATGCGGCTTATGTACGCGCAAATAAAACTATGTGCCGACAGCGCAGTATGCATCCCCCGCGTAATTTGAGGGTTCCCTGTAGGCTACTGTATTTTACATTTACACACCTTAATAAACATCTGGCAACACAATAATCCTGAGCAAATGAAACACTATTAAGTATATTGCAAAGTCTAATACATTGTATTTTATACACCTTATGCAGCATCTGGTAGATATTACTACAGTCCACAGCAAATACAACCTAGTGACATCTGGGAGGAGAGTGGAATGAATACTTTCCACCAATTGTTTATGGCAGTAAGCACAATCAGACGTGAACAATATCTTAAATTCATATGATAAATGGCTTGAAATGAGGTACAAGTTCTTATCAAGGCCACCCTATGGCTAATTTAGATAAGTGGACTGTATATTTGATATTGAATAAGTATTAACCATATAGAAATATAATTACCTTTTGATGAACTCAGCTGGTGATTGGAGGATGGCGGAAAATAGGCTAGATAACTGGAAGTGGTTAGTAAACAAAGTATGAAAAGAGGCTACAATAGGCTAGGATAGGCTAGATATTTACGTTAAGTTGTGCTAATTAACAAAGATGATGTAGTGACTATATGGAATATGAGATGAAAAGTGAAGCGAAAACACCTGGTGAAATAACTAGAAGAAAGAAGGTTTAGCGTGTGTAGCTGGGACGGAGGTTGGTTGGAGAGTGAGCGAGCGCGTTATGTTCGTCTCTGTCGTGACATACCGCGCACGCGCATAACATATGGAAAATGTATCCCATCTTCTTTACAATGAGATACTTATAAACAATCTTAAATAATACACACATATATATATATATATGGGAATTATAATCCTACAATACTTTCCCATATACTATTATAGAATAATATATTCTACCCAATCCTGGAACGTTCGACCAAGGTTATGGAAGCGTTCAACTTAAGACTACGGAAAGATACGTAACGCTACATCAACCCAGATTACGTAACATCGAGACTGTTCATACTAGTTTGAGTACACTAAGTATGGACATATTCCCACCAACAGAAAATATACAAAATTTACATGATTAGATTTGCCCGGAGGCAATCTTATCCCGCCAAGCTTGGGAGGATATCTGGGCTGCCTGTCGACGTGGGCGTTCGCCAGACGCGTCAACAGGCTGCGCCGAAGTAGTAGCCAGAGAGGGGACTTCAATGGATAACTGATCCGAGGGGGTGTCCTTGCGATCGAGGTCACCCTCAAGAGGATATAGTCGGACTGTTGGCCGTGTGATTACTCCAGTCCTGGTGCGAACCTTTGCTACCCGAACCTCACCATCACGACCTGGTAATAACTCCTCTATCCGACCCAATTTCCAAAATGCGCGCGGGCCCTCCTCATGGATGGTTACCACGTCCCCTACCCTAGGCCAATGACCTTTTAATGGTGTTAGTTTATTCCTTTGCGCCTCCCTTAAAGTCAACAGATATTCTGTTGACCAGCGATGCCAAATATCTCGCGATAATTTACGAATATATTTGTAGCGGGCCGATATCACTTCCTTACTTATGTAGTCTGGATCTTCCATAGTATCCTCGTCATGCTCTTCTGGAAGATCCCGCAGTCTGTATCCACGTACCAGTACTGAGGGTGTGATTGGGGTAAGGTCTTCCAAATCACCAGAAGCATAGTATAGAGGGCGATCATTTACGGTGGCTTCAATCTCCAAGAGAATGGTGTTGAGTTCCTCAATCGAGATGAGAGCTCTACCCAACACCTTCTTCAGACCCGCCTTCACGATGCCTATGGCTCTCTCCCATATGGCGCCAAACCAAGGTGCTCTGGCGGGAATGAAACGCCATTCGCATTTTACATCCGCTAGGCAGGTCTGAATCTTAGGATTGTTGCTCACTTCTTTGAGATATGTAGATGCCCCTATGAAAGTCTTTGCATTGTCACTCAGCATGATACGTGGATATCCCTGTCTACTGCAGAATCTTCGGAAGGCATGTAGGAAGCTATCACAAGTGAGGTTGGTGACCAGTTCCAGGTGAATTGCCCTGGTAACAGCACAAGTGAAAAGTATCATGTACACCTTAAGATTGGGTGAATCTTTCACAGGGATTGCTCCACTGTAGTCAACCCCGGTAACTTTGTAAGGGTCACCTGGGGTAGTTCGCAGGTTTGGTAAGGGAGGAATTCCGACGGGATCATAATGTGTTCCCTGTACTCTTCTACACTTTAAGCATTTGCGAAGGACTTTCTTGACCACCTGCCTGATTCTAGGCACCCACCATCGTTGTCTTACATAGGTGACTATATGACCAACCCCATAATGACAACAGAGTCGGTGACACCTATCGATGATAAGATGGGTGAAGGGATGATTGGGGGGCAGTAGTATTGGATACTTACTTGCCTCAGAGAGGGCTGCCAATCGTAATCTGCCTCCGCAATGTATCAAGTCCCCCTTCAAGTGTAAGCCCAATTGGTTGATCAGGTTATTCCTAGACTTTGTTCCCTTAACCCGTTGAGCCCCGGCTAGTTATAATATTTTGTTCACCCCAGTCCCAAGCCATTTTCACTTATTTTTTTTGTTTGCTAAAATGGAAGACAAAGATGAGAAATGAAAAAAAACAAAAAAAAATCACCTCTGACATTTTTTTTTGGGGGGGGGGCCGGTGGGGGGTTGGGGGGGGGGGGAGCTTCAAAACAATTTGTTGAGCCAAAATGGAAGAGAATGGTGAGAAATGAACACACAAATAAAAAAAACTCATTTCGGTCATTTGGGGGGCGGGGGGGGGGGGGGGGTTTCAATAGTTCGTCTCCCCCGCATGACCACCCGCCCGGGAGCACTAGGGTAAAAACTGAGTATGGCATTGTACGGCATACATCCTAAGGAGTATCTCACATAAATCTCAAGCCTCTAGCTCCCATACGACCGGAGTAATGAAGGTTCAAAGTGGCGGTAAACTAGGGGTGTAAACTATCCCCACTAAGCCCACCACCACCAGCCGCGCGGCAGTCTCGGCCCGCTCACACCTACTGGCCCGGCTCCCCCACACACTACGGTACCGCCCCCTCCTATTCTCCCGCCATTTCCTACCTTACGAGCCACGTAAGTGTTTTTTATATGTCGGACGCACGTGATGCGTCGCTGGGAGTTGGTGATCAAAGACTGCCGACGCAACACGTGCGACGCTGGGTCTCTGCGGGTTAACCAGTAATTTATATTCCTGCGTATATATTTCTTGTTGACAGAGCTTATGTAATAATTGATCTGCAATTCTGATCTCCTTCACATTGAGGTAAGCACTACCTGTGGACGGTGTGCCTTTAATTTTTGCTTTTACATTTTCTACAAATCGTATCACCCATGCTGTAACACGTTGTAACTTTTCATAGCTGCTGAATCTATCCCACTCCCATAACCGTGTGTCTTCGTCAGGCACCGAGTCAATTACCGGGGCCACAATAGCAGTGTGTTGCTCGCTCAAATCTATATTTTCTGGCCATTCGTTGGGATCATTAAGCCAGCATGGGCCATTCCACCACAACGCAGAAGATTTGAGAAATTTCGCAGATACACCACGAGTAATGCAATCACTTGGATTCTCTTTGGTAGACACATACCGGAACTGTGCGGTCGGGAGCAGGTTACGAATTTCGTCGACACGGTTGGTGACGTACACTGGTAGCTTCTTACGGCTATGTAACCAGTAGAGCGTAATTTGGCTGTCACTCCATACAACAATCTCTGAGACATTTAGCAAATTTCTAAAGGTTTCCTCTACAAAGTGAACGAGTCTAGCAGCCAACAGAACTGCAGTCAGCTCTAATTTTGGGATGGAAAGGGATTTGATCGGGGCGACTTTCGCCTTCGCTATGACGAGACGGCTGCCACTTGTGTCAACAAAGTATATGGCGGTGCCGTACGCGACCTTGCTAGCGTCTGAGAAGGCATGAATGGAAACAGGATGGTCCATGACAACTCTCCGAGGAAAATTAAAACCCTTACAGAGACGAAGATCCGAAATAATGTCATCCCACTCCTGAACCAGATCGCCAGTCAAAACTTCATCCCATCCTAATTTTATCCTCCATAATTGCTGAAGGAATAATCTCGATTTGATCGACACCGGTAGAACTATCCCCAAGGGGTCAAAAAGTTTAGCTGTCATACTCAAGCAAATTCGTTTTGTAATCTGCGAATATTGCGCGTACTGAACGCCGAATGAGAGGGTATCGGTGTCCGTATTCCAAAACAACCCTAGCACTCTAACATATTCCTGCTGTACAGCCGCCACCCCATCCCGTTGGAGTACAGTCCGCAAAACAGAATTATTAGTCGCCCATTCACGCAAATGTAGATGAGCGTCATTCATAATCTCTCGGACTACAGCGTAGGTATCAACCAGGAAATCTTCTTCATTTCCTGTACCCAGTAAATTGTCTATATACAACCCTGACCGAAACTGATGAATAATCTGCGGATCTGCACTGACATAAGACAAAATGTTTCAAAATGGTGGCGTTTAAAAGGAATTGGGAACAAGTCGCTCCAAATAAAACTGCCCGGAACCGGTAACAAATTAGGGGAGAATTCAGTTGCCTCGGATACTTGGGCCACATAAATCGCGTATAGTCCTGGTCGTCTTCATGGAGTCTTAACATGAGAAATGCCTTCTCAATATCAGACACCCAGGCATACTTACCGAGTCGAAACCGAAGCAAAACCTGCGCCAAATCTGGCACCAGTGAGGGTCCAGTGTACAGGCAGTCATTAAGACTAGGATGACGTTCACTCATCTTGGCGGAACAGTCGAAGACAATACGCACTGGCGTAGTTTGCTCTCCTTGACTACACCATGATGAGCCAAGTAATGCCCGGTATCCGATTTATCAAAAGGCACCTCTTCGATAAAACCCCGAGACACCTGTTCCTTTATGACTTTTGAGTATTCCTCGCGAAAGTCAGGCTCCTTGAGGAATCTTTTCTGAAGTCCCCGAAGACGGCCTATGGCCAAGCCCTTGTTAGATGGCAGCTGATCCTTGGAATTGTTCCAGGGCAGTCTCACTTTATACTGTTGGCTGTCGGGATCGTAGGTAACGGTATCCTCGTACGACGATAGTGCTTGACGCTCAACCAGTGAATATTCCTTAGGGGTTATCCCGATATGATCTAATTCCCACAAAACATTTAAGTCATTTTTGCATGGTGGAATATTGCCAGTGGATATGTATTCGTCCATTGGTGTTACTGCTACTTTCAATACAGTAATTACTTCTGTGCTGGAGCTTGTAGGCTGTGTCACATATGAACCACTGATGGCGTACCCGTACTTGGTAGGAAGCAGAATTAGGCTACCTGACCTTTTATACCCAGGTCGCACTATATCGTAGTAATGATCCGCTCCGATGAGCAGCTCCAGCTGATCTGTGTCCGTTGCGTGAGGATCGGCTAATTTTATGCCTTTACTTTGTAAACTAACCAGTTTAGACTTTAGGTCAATTTCACCTTTATGGTCTGGCAATTCATCAACCACTATTGCGTCTAGATGATGAAATTTACCTCTGTGTTTGTATTGCAGTGCCACAACTTTATATTCCCTAGAGGCCTGTTTCCCGGTAAATCCGTGAAGACATAACTCCTCAGTTCCTTTAGAAATGTAGGAAAGGGAGGATAGAACAGAAGACTTCACAAAGGTCCTCTGAGAACATTGGTCAAGTAGCGATCTGATTTTAACACAATTATTATCCTTACCCTTTACCGGCAGCTGTACGGTGGGCAAGATTACTGTATTTTTACCTGTGGCAACGGACATTGTAGTTGAAGTAGCAGCAGTATGCTCTCTCTTGGTGTTATCCTCCGCTGGTCTACTTTCTTTCCCTTGTTTTTGTGTACACAGGGAATGAAAGTGTTTGCCCTTACAAAACTTGCAGCTTCTTATGTTAGGATTAGTACAACCCGAATGGCCATGGTCTTTTGACAAGCACCCAGTGCAGAGACGTAGTTGACGGGCTCTTTTAACTTTAAGAGGCCCTGTCTTATACTTCATACACTTGTACCATAAATGATTGGTGCCACTACACAGAACACAGTTGAATTTCCTGTACTCACTCTGGGCGGTAAATGTTGCCGTAGCCATGGGTGTACCCCCTACTCTGTCTTGACCCGCCATATTGTACACTTCAGCCTGGAGGCAATGAGTGAATTTCTTATAATCCAGGCTCGAGTCTCCCATTTCCCGTTTTATGGTTTCTTTTAGTGGTGATGGTAACTTATTGACAAGAGTCACCACACAAAATTCCTCCAGACAAATACCATGGCTAATGATTGACCTCATCACACTCTCTGTATTGGCATAGAAGTCCTTCAGGTCAGCTGTTTGGTGTTTGGGTGACACTAATTGATTGAATTTGGTAACATAAGCTGCCTTGATTCGATCTGGATGCCCATATGTCTCTTGCAGGAGCTCAATTGCTGGGGCATAGCTTGCACTTTCGATTATGAATCCTTCGACTAGCTTATGTGCATCACCCTGAAGCTGACCCTTTAGATAGGTGAAGCGTTGTATATCTGTTAGGTCGGGATTGTCATGGATGGTACACTTGAACATCTCCCAAAATCCCGACCACATGGTGGCATCACCTTCAAATTTTGAGAGAGTAAGATGGGGTAATTTGACTGCGGATTTCTTTGGCTCTTTCCTGACCTCCTTCTTGACCTCTGTAATCAGGATCCCCTTCAGTGTGGCAACGATTACTTGTATGCCCTCCATATATAGGGTATCCTCTCTGATCACCTCGATATACTCGGCGTCCTCGCAAGTGTCGGCCAGGTCCTCCTGTGTGACCTCATACTTGTCAAGTTGCTTTTGAATACTGAGCAACCTGGCCTCCACCTCCACTCTAGACGCCGAATCAAGGAATTCGTCAATATCAGAGGTCAAGACCGTCAAAGAGCCCTTAAGTCCAGACCGACGCTTTTGTACACTTTTAGCCATGATTATACAGGAAGGAATTCTAATTACGTTAAATCAAACTAATAATGCCAGACCGAATAAGTTGCGGCTAACAATACAGTACTCCGAGAAATCAAATTAAATCGTGAGCCGAAAATAAAACACCCTCACGAAATGCGGAATAAGAATTGTGCGCTATGTAGACAAGCAATCTGGAGCTTTTCAATTTAACTCCTTACGTAATAGTTATGAAATTATAGATTCATTACGCCATAAGTTAAGAAAAGTCGGGAGGGAAATTTAGTACAATACAGTATAGGCCAAAAGTCTCCAGATGTCAAAAAGAGCAGTACCGTTTAAAGTTATAATAAATTAAAGAATTTTAAGAGAGAGTGAGCCAATAGGGTAATTGAAACAGGCTAAACTCAATGGGTACCGCTAATTTTATATTATTAAATTAATAAATGTGAAAATTGTACACAAGAAAAGTTCATCTCAAGAAGTCACAAGGAAAAAAGTTTTGAGTTGGATTAACACACTCAGCCTATCAGCTATCATATTACCCCACCTTCAGGGCACACGACGAGAGTAGAATTTAGAAAGATATGTGAATGAATAAACTTTAAATTTTAAAGAAGTTATTTTTCAGTATAATTTTGATCTAGATATAAATTAAATCTAGATTAAATTTAAAATACAGTACAGTATGAATGAATTTAATCTTAATGCCGTGCCAATTATGCAATATTTTCTAGGGCTAAAGTAGTATGTAATGAGCCCGAAAAAGCATTGAAAGTAGGCTAATTATTGTTTTAAGTACTGTACTGAATCAGATTTATAACTTTCATTCTGGGTAAAACTCCCGTCGCAGCCCTGACCTATCCACTAGTTTCCACATCCTGTCCCACTGGTGGTCAGGCACCTGGGGCGGCCTGAGCAACGAGCGAACGAAAAAAAACCCGACAGCCCCACGGGGCCAAAAGACCGGGGCCTGGAGGACGTAGGACACATGACAAAAACAGGGATAGGCCAGACCCACTCCAAGCAAGGCAACTACCGACCGCCGAATAACACCCAAAAAAATTTGGGGGGGGGGAGGGGGGGGTTGCTAACTAGTGAAAGGTTTAAGGACCAATTATATGGCTAATTTAGATAAGTGGACTGTATATTTGATATTGAATAAGTATTAACCATATAGAAATATAATTACCTTTTGATGAACTCAGCTGGTGATTGGAGGATGGCAGAAAATAGGCTAGATAACTGGAAGTGGTTAGTAAACAAAGTATGAAAAGAGGCTACAATAGGCTAGGATAGGCTAGATATTTACGTTAAGTTGTGCTAATTAACAAAGATGATGATGTAGTGACTATATGGAATATGAGATGAAAAGTGAAGCGAAAACACCTGGTGAAATAACTAGAAGAAAGAAGGCTTAGCGTGTGTAGCTGGGACGGAGGTTGGTTGGAGAGTGAGCGAGCGCGTTATGTTCGTCTCTGTCGTGACATACCGCGCACGCGCATAACATATGGAAAATGTATCCCATCTTCTTTACAATGAGATACTTATAAACAATCTTAAATAATACACACATATATATATATATGGGAATTATAATCCTACAATACTTTCCCATATACTATTATAGAATAATATATTCTACCCAATCCTGGAACGTTCGACCAAGGTTATGGAAGCGTTCAACTTAAGACTACGGAAAGATACGTAACGCTACATCAACCCAGATTACGTAACATCGAGACTGTTCATACTAGTTTGAGTACACTAAGTATGGACACACCCAAAAGCTTACATTTGCTCAATGAGGCCATCCAAAAACACTAGGGAGATTATAATGTAAAACTTGCAAAATAAACAAACCAAAACAGGGAAGACACAATATAGAGACAAAAGAACTTATCAAAATCACTATGTGGAAATATAGCATAACAAATTAAAAAAAATAAATAAAAGAACACAAACCCACCACAAATTTTTTACATAACTACACGAGTAGTAGATGAAGGAATCCGTGGGAAAGAGGAAGTGGCTATAATTGTGAAGGAGGAGTTGAGAGAGTTGAGCGACTGTCTACTAGGGTTTTATGAAACTGAAAATATTATAGTTTTAGGGGACCTAAATGCGAGGGTAGGAAATGAGCCTGTTGAGGGAGTCATCAGTAGCTTTGGTGTGGATGGTGTAAACGAGAGTGGAGAAAGACTGAAAAATTTATGTGGAGAGTGCAGATTGAGTGTAGGTAATCCGTCCTTCGAAAAAAGGCGTATACACAAGTATACATGGCATAGACTTGTGAGGGGAGAGATTGTAGAGAGGGCATTGATGGATTATGTGCTGGTGACAAGGGAAAGATTTGTAGACTGCTGGATGTGAATGTGCTGAGAGGTGAGACGGAGGGTATGTCAGATCATTACCTGGTGGAGGGAAAGCTAAGAGTTAGGAGTTAGAGGAGAATGAGAGACAAGCGTGAAGTAAGAGAGGTAATAAGAGTTAGTGAGTTAGAGAAGAGTGCAAAAGAGAGGGAGTACAAGGAAAGACTAAATGAAAAGTGGATGGAAGTGAGAGAGATGGAAGAGAGAGAAGTAATATGCGGGAGGTGTGGCAGAGTGGTCTTGCCACTGGACTGGTAATCCAATGGACCCGGGTTTGAATCCCAATATGTCAATGTGAAGATATTATTGGGATGGAATTTGTGCTGTACCTAGTTTCAGTGCATTACCACAGCACACCGAAATGCCAAAAAAATACCCTCATTGTTCCCTGATTAAATAGCATTGTATGAATATTCCCATATTCAAAATATATTACAGGGGGGCAATGCCTAGTGAGTTAATTGCTCAATAGGTGGCATTCTGAGAGTGAGGGTATGAGTCTGGGGGATGAGACTGTGAAGCACGGAGGCGAATCGGCTTCAGAGATGGAGTTGCTTCGAGCTGTGAATAGGTGCTTTGCATGTCTCACTCCCTAGACTGGAACAAGACCTTACGGGCCTCACCGTGTTCAGCGGTAGATTGTGCAGGCTCTCAGCCTATGCCCGAGAGGGAGTAGTTGGAATATAGAAAAAAAAAAAAAAAAAAGGAAAGCATGAGGCAGAGGTATCAGGAAGGGAAGCGAGTGGTGGAATGATACGGTGAGAAAGGCAGTTGAGAAGAGACAGTGTTTTGAGAGGGTTTTACAGGATGGTGGTGTTGAGGTGTGGGAGAGGTACAAGGAGAAAAGGAGAGAGGCAAAACGGAAAATTAGAGAAGCGAAAAAAGATGCAAATGAAAGGTGGGGGCAAAAATTGAGTGAGAATTTTGAAGAACGAAAGAAGATGTTCTGGAAGGAGGTAAATTGAGTAAGGAAAGGGGGACAAAAGAGGGAAGAGTCAGTGAAAGATGCAAATGGAGAATTACTAGTGGAAGGAGTTGAAGTGAGGAAAAGATATGCTGAGTATTTTGAATCTTTGCTAAATGCAAGAGATGGAAGAGAAGCAGTGATTGAAGCCATGATTGATAGAGATAGGTTACCCAGGTCACCCAGGTGGCAGGGAATGAATGAAAGGATTGAGGAAAATGAGGTGAAAGAAGCAGTGAAACAAATGAGAGTGGGAAAAGCAGAAGGTTTGGATGATATCGCTGTGGAGTGTATAAAGAAGGGTGGAGATATGATAATATATTGGTTGGTGAGACTTTTCAATGTGTGCTATTTTTTAGTGGCCCCTCCATCATTTACGATATGCCTATTAAATAATAGCTCTCTTTCAAACACCCGCGGTCAACCTGTTTGAAACACCCGCCACAGGGGAAAGAGTACTAAACATAATAAGTGCAATGCTAATTCTCTTATGGAATCGTCTTTATGATTGGGTACTCACTACGAAAAAACTTCGTAAAAAAACAAAAAACAAAAAATAACTTAATAATTTTTATATTAACACCTAACGAGCGGCCTAGGCGGTAATTTATATGTACCGCCCAGCGGGGTGTTTTTACCCTAAATAGGGTTGTTTACGTGATCATTTTCATGCCTAAATAAGACCCAGAGCGTAAAACAAGTATATATCCCTGAAAGGGCATAAACAGAGCTTTCCAATGACACCCCAACCATCCTTGTATGACCACTGGTTTTCTTGCAACGATCGCGCAACAACCATGTAATTAGGTACTTTCCCTACATAATTCCCTGTGTAGCGAGTGTGAGGGGGGATGGAAGGGTGGTTTTCACTTCAGTTGGCCCACCGCGGTGGTGGGCGGCGGTCATAGCCTTACTACGCTCCTCACACCGCTCAGCTCTCTCTCTCTGCAACATTACGTGCTGAAAATGGCACATAACATAAGTTGTGAACCGCCACTTAGTCCAAATTTATTTCACACGACATAAGTTGCGCGCCGCCAAAGAAGGGTTAAAGCTTTCCAACTCGTGGATGTCTTTTGTGGATTCTACCTGAGACGCTGAACCAAGCGACGCCATTCCTCCTTCCTTTCCCTGCGGCCATAGTGTGTAGACGTGCCTATCCTGTCCTCCGCTTTATTCGACGTTCGTTCAACTCTAGTGAGTCCTTTGCTCATTTGTATTTATCTGAGATGTTCTAGAATAGGTTTAGACTAGCTAGGACTGGCGGCCCCATTGGTACGTCCGCAGGGAAGTGTTAAAATAGGGTACAGTACTTGTGTGTAGGCGCCCACTAGGTCCGCATCGGACGCGCGCGCCATGTGTATTTGTTTTTGTTCTGCGCCTTAGCTTTGCTATATATTAGTTATTTAAGAGGCTATATACATCCGCGGAACGTTGCTTCTAGCCATCCCTATGAGGTAGTTGCATTTTGTGTATATTATAGCAGACGTTCTGGTCTAAGAGTTGCCCCACGTGGTGTGGAACTTTCCAGAATCGTAGTTTGCTCTTTTTCCCCTCTGGCGTGGGGTTTTCTACATTCGCTGCTGCTGTGTCATCTTCGGAGGTAAGGGTATCATATTCATCGAAATAATGACCATGAGCCTCGTGGCCAGCCTCAGTAGGGATATTCTTAGTAGGCTAGGGGTTAGGGGTATTTTGTATTGCTTAATTAATACTGTGTATTAGCCCTAAGATGTGACCTTCGCTTTCATGTGGTGATATTATACATGATTGCAAGGTGTCAGGAGACGTTCTGACTGATTTTTTTTTTTTTCTTTTTTTTTTGGTGGCTGACTTACTCCGACAAGTCGGTACCTTCAAAATTTGTTTTTTCTTTCGGCGATCTTTACCGGGTATTGATGCCAGAAGCTCACCTTGCAGGCGAGCAAGGAAAATTCCAATAAACCCGGCGTGGTGTGGTGTACCACTAGACTCTCGGCGGAAGTGCAGATTCCTAAGGGAGTGATGTCGGCCCGGCCGAGCAAACTCGCCAAAACCGATAGCCTCACGCGGCATGAATTGACTAATGACGCCCGGCGGAAAAGTCCAGTGAGGTAATTAACTATCACTCAGGTCCTGGTAGACGATTAGTAAGTTAATTAAATAGTTAATACGGGCCAGTGACAATTAGTCACAGGTAAGCAGTTCACAATACGAAAGGGTCATCAAGGTCTTTTCACAAACGAATACAACGGAACATTAGAGTAGCGGTTGGCCTACATCTAATTTTCCGGCGTATTTGGGGTGTTTTGATGTGTACCTCATGGTTTATCCTTATGAGCATTGATTCCTGGAAATGTTCATTTCCAGACCACGGCACATCTGTAGCGGCACAGGACTGCAGGGGAGGGGGCCGATCCCGGAGGGGGGGGGGGGGGGGGTTCGTTAGCTCCATCATGCCTCTAGTCACTCTTTGTGCTACACCCACTTGCTCTCTTATTCCGGTCTTTGCACGTAAGTTGTGCGTGAAGTGTGTTAAATGCCTAGATAGGTCTCGGGGTCTTTGGGTTTCTAAGCGATGTCCTATTTGCACTGACCTCAGAAATGAATTGTTTAACAAGAAAGACCAATCATGCCTAGTGGCACTAAAAGAGATTAAAACTATATCTAATGCCTATTCTAAAGACATTGCCCATAAGGCATTACATTGTGATGATGAGGCTCTGTGGGACCATCTTGTAATAAAGTCACCAGTGCTGAAATCTCCCCCTTCTAAGTCAAGTTCCAAAGCTAAAGCTAAACCCAAAATTCTTTCGAAAGAGTTGGTGAGTAGTAGTGACAGTGACTCTTGTAAAGCAACCCCCCCCCCCCCCAGCCGCCATAAGAGGGCGCGTTCTACTTCGCCACAGGACCAGTCCAGGTCCAGGTCCAGGTCGCCCCTCAAGCGGTCTTCTCAGTCTTCAGCAGAGACTTCAAGGTCTAGATAGAGACGCAAGGATGACGTGGCGACATCAAGCCATAGTAAATCTGATAAGGGTCAATAACAGTCCCGTAAGGAGGAGACGCAGTCGCAGCACCGGCAAACGCCGGAGTCACGGCCACCGCCCTCCGCCTCTACCTCTACAAGGCCTAACGTCCAATCTGGCAGTTCCGAGGTAGGGACGGAGGGAGCTGAGTCAACTCCCAGGGATGGGGATGGTGAGGGTTACTTTGAACCAAAGGACTTAAATTTTGCAATCCCAAAATTAAACTTAAACATGCCATTGAGCCGGCCTCCTATAGTATCTCAGAGAGTGTTGGCTGAACAATACACGGCGAGTGAGCCACGAGACTATGAAGGTTCCCAGTTAAGTTAGGTTATCCCAGATTCCCGAACTAATGTTGAACAAGGGCGTAGTGTGTGGAGGCACCCTGAACCCTTGAGTGTAGAACCCGTTAATCAGTATCAGGAGGATAACAGGGAGAGTGCTAATGTGGACAATCTCCCTTCATCTGTCCCTGATTTAGTGTGGCCAGACAATGATTTGGGGAACGGTCGGAAGTAGGGTCTGAGTCATCAAAAGGGTCACATAGCAAATGTATTACTACAGATAATTTAGATTACATTTAACACAGGGTAATCAAGCAATATAATGTACCAAAGAAATCACAGGATACTCCCACAGCTACGCCGGGAGCTCCTCCGATTGGTTCAGTTGTGCGGCCTTTAGAGCCGGCCAGAGTTGTTGTTCCACCCAATGTGTCACTTCCCCCCACTAACGTAACTCATGTAACTGCCTCGGCGAGTGGCACTACAGTGCCCGCCGCTTTAACTACTACCAATGTGCGTGTCATCACGGATATTACTCCCCCTCCTTTAGACAAAATTCCCCACAAGAAAGGCCCTATGCCTCTCTTGTATGGGCCCGATTGCTCTTGGGTTCCTGTAACGGCACAAAATCCGGCCATGGCACAGACAAACATATGGGGGGAGGTCCCAGTCCCTAGTGAGTGGGTAATAGAAATGAATAAGAGTAAGAAGTTAATGGCAAAAGATAAGCACGGTCAACTTTTAGACGTAACGGTGTAGGCCATCCCAAATGTTTATTACTATGAGTTTTGTTACGATCGGGTCTCGTATAAATCAGTGGCTCTTATACTTTGGACTAGACTGGCATAAATGCAACAACGGAAACGCTAGATCCAACCCCTGATATATAATCCCGTCGAACAAAGAACACATATACCCTCCAGAGTTATATCTGCGATAGCGGGGTATCTTAACTCTCAGTATCTATGTGCTTCTACTATAGGCTGATGTTCTCTGAAACAGCCTATTACCTATAACATATGGTTGCTTAGTTATGGTACACAAGGAAAAGATAGTTAACTTAATTAAATCACAAGAGTGATCTAATGCAAACAAGAAGAAGGTTTACTTAACGTTACTTTAATCAATAATATCTGTCACTCCTTTATGAAAGAAAGTGTTGTAAAGTCCTCAAGCACCGAACAAGGAATCTTCTGAATAATGTCGGATGCTACTAAGAAGAACGTATCGGAAATGGAACCACAAAATAGCAGGAGGCAGGACAATGCACGTGTAGGCTAAATACACAAAAAGGCTGGACCTATAATGTTATTGGACACAAGAATATTATAAGCGGTGCAACAGTAATAAAGCTCGCCACGAAAAAGTAGTACTCCTATTAACAAAACCGGTCTATGCTGGTTGTGTCTCTCTACAGCAACCTAGACCTCAAAATGCTTGTGTAGAAATAATGGGTATGCATAAAAGAGTATATGATCTAATCCAGCTAATGTCTACCCGGGTTAATAAAGTCTAGCTGGGATGCGCAAAGGTACAGAATTCTGGTGGAGCAAGGCAGCTCCTAGCCTAGTGTGGACCTTGGGTCTGTGCGGCCTGATTACGTTAATATGAAGGGGTGCTCTCTTGAGGATTCTCGATCACAAGTATCGAGTATCCTCCTGGCGACCCTCAAAAGTAAAAGCAAATAGAGTTAGAACAGTGTTGGGTGGATTAGGCAAGCAGCCCTCACGCACTACACAGTCTAAACTCCAAGGTACACAGACAAAAGATCCACCCAGGTAACCCACAGAATCCGTAGTGTCGTGCAGCTCAAAAGTAGCCTACACACAGTGAAAACACCAACAGCAAGGTACCTGATCCCTAGTCTAGCATTATTTAACCCTGTAGAAACATTAGTGATTGATGGAGACAGTCCGAGCAATACAATCTCCCAAAAAGACAACGACTCTCTTCAACCTTAGCCTTAGCCTTAGCCACCAATTCAAGGTGTGGATGCAGGGAACCAGAGGGGGATTGATATTAATAAAAGGTGAGGAAGTAGTGGAAATAATAGAGGCAGTAGGAGAGAAAGATTCTAAGACAAGAGTGTGGAACATTTCATGGGAGATGCTTAGAGTATGCTGTCTGGGAAGGATCTAACAAGGATATTCCCAGGGACCGCCTCGCTGGAGTCCCAGTTCGCAGGAATGGCACGAGGGCGCGCGACAGTCGCCCAGTAAGCAGCCGCCTAGTAGGCAGTGTTAGGCAGGAGGCAACGAATCCCGCGAGGCCTATGTAAGGGGGCCAGCCACACGCCACTCTCACCACCAAGTCACACCACCTGGTCTCTCTCTCTCTCTCTCTCTCCCGCTCGCCTTCCCATCATTCAACTACTTAACACAATACTTTCAATTGACTAAATAAAATAGAAAGGATTGTGACAGACGAAAATAAAGAACAGTTCTGAACTGTCTGCAACACAAGCTCTCTCGAGAAGGAAAGTACACAATGATAGGTAGACTGTAGCTACATTCTCTGCCCTGGCGAGTCCTAGCGAGTAAGCCATGTGGTTCTGGGGGAAGCGGTGAGCGTCACACCCCACCCAAGATTTTTAAGAGGCTCCAACTATGAGCTCTAAATCTGACACGCAGAACCCATACAAAATTCGCCACTCCTAGCCACCCAGCGACAATGAAATGTAGAGCACAGTTCTCTTCAAAATAACACATTACAAAAATTAACAACCCTTCCCAACACAATAGATTAAATTACATAGTTATGCTCATAAGAGCGAGCTTCACTAGCCCAGCCTTCTGAGAGGAGTACAACTCAGAATTTCTGCTATAACATACTTAAACAAAATTTAACTATCAAAGAAAGAGTTTTTATAGGATGTTTATATTTTTAATATGTTTATGGCGGCTGCACTACAGGGGCAAGCCTAGTTTTGTCTTCTATACCAACACAGCAACTCCTACTTTACGACCCAATACGCTGGGCTACACACGCGAGCCAACAAGCACCAGACGTAAACATACTAATCAAACCAAAGTAGGAGGCTACCCTTGTGATGATCTACCCCGGGTCTTCCACCCTCGATAAGCAATCTGCAATCACATTCTCAGAACCGGCAATATGGCGTATGTCTAGGTTGTATTCCTGCAACATTAATGACCACCTGGTCAGCCTCATATTCCGGTTATGGAATTGATTCAGGAACTTGAGGGGGTGATGGTCGGTGTAGATCACCACAACTGGTCCATAGGCTGGAACATACACCTCAAAGTGCCTGAGCGTTAGCACAATCGCTAGCAGTTCCTTCTCAACTACTGAATAGTTCTTCTGCGCCGAGTTGAACTTTTTGGAGAAGAAACTGACTGGGTGCTCCAGCCCATCTTCGTCTGATTGCATCAGAACGGCACCAGCCCCCACACCACTGGCATCAGTTGCCAGCTGGAATGGTCGGCTAAAGTCCGGGGCCCTGAGGATTGGGTGAGTACACAACAGGTGTTTTACTAGCAAAAAAGCCCTCTCACACTCAGGCGCCCACTTAAACTTTCTATCTTTGGCCAATAGGTCTGTCAGAGGAGCCAGCACAGTAGAATAGCCCTTTATAAAGCGGCGGTAGTAACCAATCATGCCCAAAAACCTCATGATCTGCTTCTTGGTGGATGGCCTGGGGAAGTGGTTAATAGCCAATATCTTGTTCTGTGGGGGGCACACCTGGCCCAAACCCACCATGAACCCCAGATACTGCACGGTAGCCCGCACAAAATTACACTTTCCCAGGTTGACCACCAAGTTTGCCTCGCTTAATTTCTTAAATAGGGATTCTACATGTTCACAGTGGCTCTTGAAATCGTCATCGTAGATAATGACGTCGTCCAGGTACACGGTACAGTTCGGAATGTCAGCCACCAACTCGTTCATCAAGCTTTGGAAGGTCGCTGGTGCGTTCTTTAGACCGTACGGCATGACATTACAACGATATGTAGCACCATCCACCACAAAACCACACACCTCTTTCGCCCGTGCAGACAAAGGCACCTGCCAGTAACCTTTTACCAGGTCCACCTTGGTCAAGAACTTGGCCCTGCCAATCTTGTCTACACAGTCATCGACCCGGGGAAGGGATATGGGTTGGTGGGAGTCAAGCCGTTTAGCCTGCGGTAATCAACACAGAAGCGCACCTTGCCATCCGGCTTAGGTTGCAGCGTTACGGGAGATGTCCACTTTACCGCCCCCTTCTCGATCAGTCCCTGTTGCAACATATACTCCAACTCCGCCCGGAGGGCCGGAAATTTAATAGGGGGCACCCTATAGGGCACTGATTTGAAGGGTGGGTGGTCTCCGACGTCAACGTCGTGCACCTCATGAGTAGTGAGGCCTGGGTGTTCCGCAAATACAGTAGGGTATAAACAGAATAGGCGCTCGACAGCCACACGCTGTTGCTCAGGTAGGTGTTGCAAAGCCTCATGAGCCGCCTGTCTCGTGTTTCCCGCCCACTGATCTGCAGAAACATGATAATCCCAGTTGTCATCCACCTGCGCATGACTGTCCCCGTTCTCCTTCTCCACCTTGACTTCTGAAAGTCATCACGGGGACAGTGAGAGGCTCAGGTGGGCGCCTCACATACTCCTTCATCAGGTTGACATGACATAACTGATTCCTCTTACGCCTGTCTGGAGTGGCCACCAGGTAATCTAAGTCCGAGAGCTTCTCTGCTACCCTATAAGGACCAGCGTACTTTGCGGATAAGGGGTGACCTACAAGAGGGAGTAGTATCAACACCTCCTGACCCACGTGAAACTCCCTGAGTTTCACCTTGTGGTCGTACCTGTCCTTCATGAGGGCCTGAGAGCCTACCAGATTGCGGCCAGCCAACTCCAGACTACGCAACATTCGTTCTCTACTCTCAAGTTCGACAGCACCGTCACTACACTTTAGAATCTCCGGGTCTTCTAGCTGCAATTTGCGAATATCTGAGGGAGCTAGCCTGTCTAAGTGTTTGCGAAACAACTCATGCCCTCCCCCAACATCGAACTTTGCATCCCGTTGCTCTCTCCGTGTATACCGTTGCTGCCTCCGAGTCTCTTTAAGCCCTGCCTCTACACTCTCAGTGACAGGTGGTGGTGCTTCTCCAGACTCTAATAACGGTGCTAATACTGAGTCCCCGAGAAGCGCTGCTGGTACTAGACTCTCCACCGTATCAGCTTTCAGCACCTTCTCGTGACCGTTCCTCCGCTTATTTGAAGACTGTTGGTTAGGCTGTGACTCCCTGAATGCGAGAGATCTGGTTACAACACACGCCATTGGTTGCACCTGACACTTCTCAACCCACTCCTGTTCCTCCCTACTCACGTCGGCCGGCTCCTCGGCATCGACTAAGGGTGAAACCTTAGAAGCAGGCACCGCAAAGTCATTGCCGAGAATGAGGTCGACGCCCCCAACAGGCAATTTCTCCACGATTCCCACATCCAGTTCGCGATTCACACCGTCAACTTCAAGCTCCATTCTAACAAGCGGGTATGACCTAGTTGCATTAACTCCCTGCACCACAACTACCCGCGCTGCGTTTATGGGTCTACCAGTGAAATTCTTCAAGTGTCTGAGAGGCACCTGTGTCACGCAAAAGCTGTACCCCGTGCTTCTTGCCCCCCCACTTCACGCAGCCATGCCCTCTATGGTCGCAAAAGGCATCGCGGACAGGGTTCGAGCCTTCCGGATCCTTCTTCACTGGCGGTGCTCCATCCTCTGATCTTATGCCTCCAGCAAACACAGAAGACTTCTGGAACACCCCAATGCTGCGAGCCAATGACACAGCCGCCGTGGGAGGTCTGCTCGGACAAGCTTTTGCCATGTGCCCCTCTTTGTGACAGTGATAACACTCAAATTTCCCCTTGGACTTATACTGAGGTGTAAAAGTCCCCTGACCCTTCTTAAACGGGGCGGTGCTAGGTTTGTGATCAGTCTTGGTGTCATTGCTTTTAAATTTATGTGTGTCCATATTCCGGGGGGGGACTCCTTAATGCCTACATCGTTTCTCTGTGCAGAGCCGCACCCCCGAATTAGTGACAACCGACGATCAGCCATCTCTGCTGCTTCTACGAGAGTTCTTGGGTTCTTCTCTTTGTGGATTAAAGTCAAGTCCGCCACCCGTACACTTATAAAACTGCTCTAGAAGCATCAACTGTTTCATCTCATCAAACGTAGTTGTCTTCTCTGATCTGAGCCAGTTTCCCATAGCGTCGGACAGGTCCCGGGCGTGCTCCAAGAAGGTACTGTCTCGCCCCTTAGTCACACCCCGGAACTTTAACCTATATGTCTCGGGTTGTAGCTCGTATGCCCGCAGGACAGCCTCCTTGAGCTCCTCATAAACAACGCAGGACTCCAAAGGCAGTGCATCGTAAGCCTTGAGCCCCTTACCTACGAGTCTAGAGGACACAAGGGCCGCCCACTTAACTTCAGGCCACTGATGCTCCTGGCACTCCTTTTCAAATCTATTGAAAAACTCTGTGACACCAGACTCGTCAAATACAGGGACCAGTTTGAGAAGGTGCGACAGAGACTGATCATGTGCACGGTTTCCAGTACCGAGTCGCTGTCCCGTCATCTCAACACGAGACTTCTCTAAATCCATGTCGGCACGGTATCTTGTAGATTCTAGTTCAGTCCTAAGCTCAGCTTCCCTCGTCTGTTGCTGCATCCTAGCCAGCTCTTTTCTCTCTTCTATCTTAGCTAGCTCGAGCTGAAAGAGCATCTCCGGGGTCAAACCTTGAGGAGGAGGAGGAGATGCAATGATGTTAGAAATACCCGGTGATACCCCCAGGGGTAAACCACCCTGCCAGTCACTACCGTCCTGCGGAAGCGTGCTCAGGGTCGGTACTCCAATAGGAGGATTGGGAGTCGAGTGAAGGGGAGGCTCGGCCAAAGGGCTCTGAGCACTCACCCTACCTCGTACGCCAGTCACCCCACCCAGCACACACGTCATCAGGTCATCCTTGGTCATGCCACTAGTACGTACATGACCGATAGCTGCGGCTAAGCACTGGAGACCGTACCGATTCATACCCACCAACCGGTCGGAAGTAACAGGCCATTGTAAAAAATTCCTTGCATCCTCCTCACTGTTCACCAAGTTAACAACCTGCCCATTCTGCTGCTCCTCAGCTTCTACATCACGTACTGTGTCTTCATCCTGCACTGATCCGCTATAAGACATGATGCTCACTGAAGATTTTTCACTTTGATACACAAAAAAGAAGTACCCCAAACTCTTATACCACAATATTCACAATCAAAAATTCTCGGAGACCGCTTAAGTCCTATATTACTTTGCTAAAAAAATAATTCTTGCATGTCCTCAAAAATATTCCACAAAATCAACAAATGTTCACTGCCTAAACTGTGAGAAAAATCTGCACAATAACCTGCAATTATATGTCAGTTCACCAAATCCTGAGCTAGGTCGCCATTTGTTACGATCGGGTCTCGTATAAATCAGTGGCTCTTATACTTTGGACTAGACTGGCATAAATGCAACAACAGAAACGCTAGATCCAACCCCTGATATATAATCCTGTCGAACAAAGAACACATATACCCTCCAGAGTTATATCTGCGATAGCGGGGTATCTTAACTCTCAGTATCTATGTGCTTCTACTATAGGCTGATGTTCTCTGAAACAGCCTATTACCTATAACATATGGTTGCTTAGTTATGGTACACAAGGAAAAGATAGTTAACTTAATTAAATCACAAGAGTGATCTAATGCAAACAAGAAGAAGGTTTACTTAACGTTACTTTAATCAATAATATCTGTCACTCCTTTATGAAAGAAAGTGTTGTAAAGTCCTCAAGCACCGAACAAGGAATCTTCTGAATAATGTCGGATGCTACTAAGAAGAACGTATCGGAAATGGAACCACAAATAGCAGGAGGCAGGACAATGCACGTGTAGGCTAAATACACAAAAAGGCTGGACCTATAATGTTATTGGACACAAGAATATTATAAGCGGTGCAACAGTAATAAAGCTCGCCACGAAAAAGTAGTACTCCTATTAACAAAACCGGTCTATGCTGGTTGTGTCTCTCTACAGCAACCTAGACCTCAAAATGCTTGTGTAGAAATAATGGGTATGCATAAAAGAGTATATAATCTAATCCAGCTAATGTCTACCCGGGTTAATAAAGTCTAGCTGGGATGCGCAAAGGTACAGAATTCTGGTGGAGCAAGGCAGCTCCTAGCCTAGTGTGGACCTTGGGTCTGTGCGGCCTGATTACGTTAATATGAAGGGGTGCTCTCTTGAGGATTCTCGATCACAAGTATCGAGTATCCTCCTGGCGACCCTCAAAAGTAAAAGCAAATAGAGTTAGAACAGTGTTGGGTGGATTAGGCAAGCAGCCCTCACACACTACACAGTCTAAACTCCAAGGTACACAGACAAAAGATCCACCCAGGTAACCCACAGAATCCGTAGTGTCGTGCAGCTCAAAAGTAGCCTACACACAGTGAAAACACCAACAGCAAGGTACCTGATCCCTAGTCTAGATATTTAACCCTGTAGAAACATTAGTGATTGATGGAGACAGTCCGAGCAATACAATCTCCCAAAAAGACAACGACTCTCTTCAACCTTAGCCTAGTACATAAGAAATGTGAGATCCAGCATATAATACAGTCTGGCCACCAATTCAAGGTGTGGATGCAGGGAACCAGAGGGGGATTGATATTAATAAAAGGTGAGGAAGTAGTGGAAATGATAGAGGCAGTAGGAGAGAAAGATTCTAAGACAAGAGTGTGGAACAGTTCATGGGAGATGCTTAGAGTATGCTGTCTGGGAAGGATCTAACAAGGATATTCCCAGGGACCGCCTCGCTGGAGTCCCAGTTCGCAGGAATGGCACGAGGGCGCGCGACAGTCGCCCAGTAAGCAGCCGCCTAGTAGGCAGTGTTAGGCAGGAGGCAACGAATCCCGCGAGGCCTATGTAAGGGGGCCAGCCACGCGCCACACTCACCACCAAGTCACACCACCTGGTCTCTCTCTCTCTCTCTCTCTCCCGCTCGCCTTCCCATCATTCAACTACTTAACACAATACTTTCAATTGACTAAATAAAATAGAAAGGATTGTGACAGACGAAAATAAAGAACAGTTCTGAACTGTCTGCAACACAAGCTCTCTCGAGAAGGAAAGTACACAATGATAGGTAGACTGTAGCTACATTCTCTGCCCTGGCGAGTCCTAGCGAGTAAGCCATGCGGTTCTGGGGGAAGCGGTGAGCGTCACAGTTTTTTGTGCACTCCCTTACCCCAGCTTTACCTCCTTCCTCATCTGCACATTTTGCTGACTGGAATAAGACTGATGGCGTGAACGACATAAAGTGCCTTAACCCTTGTCTAGCGGGGTGTTTTGGGCTCATTTGGGCATATTCAGGCCCTCCTGCATGATACATCAAGCATCTGCATGAACAATTTTTTTTTAGCAAAAAACTAGGCACTAAAAGCTTCAAAACAAGACCAGAACGAGCTACGTAGCACTCGTGGTTCTCTTGCAGTGATGCCACGAACATGGGAGTTTAGCATATATCGGTATATTTTTCCCAGCTATGCTCACTACTGGCTACATTGCCGGCCTCTCGAGAACACAGGGAACATGAGTTAATGGGCGGCGGTAAGCCCTGGGAGTCGGCTGTCTGGCCCACTGTGCTCCCGGCCATTTGCACTCGATTTTAACCCTTTAAAAGCCTTAATAATGCTCCTAACTTGCTGCAAATTGGTGCACGACTTAAGTCGAGCGCCGCCAATAAGGGGTTAAAACGTTAACGCCAGAGTTGGATACAACTCCAGTGCTTGATCATTCCGGTAATCCAGTCCTGCAGGTGGGGCAGGTAGGTCTGGAACCGTGGGTGGACTGGGAGATTGAGGCGCAGCAGTTCACAGCAACAATAACGTTTAAATCCTCCCATCAAATTCCTCAAGATAACCACATTTGGTTTTCATTGCCAATCAATCAAGCCAGAGGGGTTCCACCTGCCATATTTGAGTTCCTTTCTGCCCCTAAGTTGTCACTATGGGACCTGCAGGAGCCCTTTTCAACTCCTCCTCCGGCACATCTGGATAGAGACTTTAAGTTGAGAAATAAAGCATTCAGACTCTTTTCCCAATTTATACTCAGTCGCCAAATAGCCCAGTCCCTCACGAGAACGGTTGCTGCTATTTCTGATCATGATGTTAAGAAGGCCACAGACTTATCCCAGCGGCTTCTTTTACAAAATGCTATCCAATCTTTGGGGGACGTAAAGATAGCCTTGTTGGAGGCTGTCCGTGCATGTCAGGTACTGAGAGTCTATATGGTGAAAAAGTTACCGGACGACATTGGCCGCCGGGTAGCTCTTTCACCTGTGTTAACGTCATCTTTACTTAGCCCTGATACTTGGAAGGCTGTATATAATATGGTAGACAGCATGAAGCCGAGTACTTCCCAGGCTAGGAAGGAGCACTTCAAGTTTCCAAAACCATACTCCAAACCTAAGAGCAGTGGTAAATCCCAGCCTAGTGGGTCTAAGCCCTTTCAGGGCCCTATGTCTCCTCCGGCACAGGGAAGTACAGTCAGTCCCCCCAATCCGCGCCTATATGGGCAGCATTACACGACGGATATTGGGAATTCGCGCATTGGGGATAACATAACTTATGGAGAAAAATACATATAAATAATAATAATAATAATCGTCTGGTTACTTATATAGCGCTCGTTCTCCTCCTTCGAGGATTCACAAGCGCTTGGCTTTCTTCAGTCTACCAGAGACCATTACCCATCCCCCTTGCTCATGGGGAGATGGTAACCGCCGGCTATTTCCCAGAAAAACTTTTCAATCTGAGTGGGGATTGAACGCTAGACCTTCAAGATGGGATTCAGGCACGCTATCAACTGAGCCAGCCGGACGGCTGGCGGCAGCCCGCATTTCCACACACATTTGACGGTAATTTTTGATCAAAATAAATACTAATTGGATAACCAAGCATACACAATAATAGAAACATAAACAAGTCATTCCTTACATTAAAATTAAATGCTATAAGTAGGTGAGAAGAGTGGGGGCAGACCCCCGCGACAGGGCGAGTTCATATAGCCTAGGCGTAGGCTTCCCCAGCCCCGCCACTGTCACTGGCCCCGTCCCCGGCCCCGGATAAACCCATAGATTTCCCGATCGCAGTAGTGCCTTTACCAGTTTATTCTTCCTAGGCATTTTGAAGTTGTTGAAGGGTGTAGGAAGGCGGTTATTACACAATAAATGGGTCGTCTCAGCGCACGGACACTTAAGGATATTGGGACTGAGAAGGAAGCGTACGTGTGGTTATGTGTACTTACACTAGTTGTACTTACACTAGTTGTATTTGCGGGAGTGAGCATGCTCGTTAATTCCCGCCTCCTAAGATATGTTTGTCATACCGTGCTTTGAAACTATGCACTGATGGTGCAGACACTACTTCGGCTGGCAATTTGTTCCACCCACTAATCGAGTTGGTAGGAAATCTTTTACTTTTCAGATCAGATTTACTATTTAGCACTTTTAGTTTGTAGCTGTGACCTCTTGTCCTCTCACCTCCATCCCTCTCTATGAAGTTTTCTTGGTCGATTTTGTCAATACCTCTAACACATTTATATATCTGAATTTGCTGTCCTCGTTTCCTTCTCTGTTCCAGTGTAGGTAGATTCAATCTCTCGAGCCTCTCTTGGTACTCCAAATTTTCCAAACCTGGGATCATCCTCGTAGCTGCTCTCTGTACCCTCTCAATTTTGTGGATATGTTTCTTCAAGTGAGGGGACCACACTACAGATGCATATTCCATCCTGGGTCTTATTATTGCCGTTATTATTTGTTTCATGGTGTTTTCATTAAGATAATTGAAAGGCATCCTGATATTTGCCAATAGTGCTAGTGATTCTCTCACTATCTTATTTACGTGGCTTTCTGGAGACATTTTATCCCTAAATTCTATCCCCAAGTCTTTTTCTTTTTCTGCTTTGGGAATCACTTCGTTTCCTAGTTTATAATCTTTTCTAGGTCTGTACTTGCTTTTACCCATTTCTAGAGTCTTACATTTCCCTGCATTGAACTTCCATATTCCATTTGATGCTCCATTCATGGATCTTTTGCAAATCTGCTTGGAGCTCAAGGCAATCCTCCTGGGTTCTGATCGTTTTAAGCAGCTTAGCATCGTCCGCAAACATACTCATGTAGCTTGTTAGTCCCTCAGGTAAGTCATTTACAAATATTAGAAACATGATTGGGGCTAGAACAGATCCTTGTGGTACCCCCACTCGTAATTTGAGTCCAGTTTGACGATTTCCCCCTTACTGTTGTTCTCATCTGTCTTCCGCTAAGGTAGCTCTCCATCCATTTCAGCAGTTTGTCTCCTACTTTTCCCTCATGTTTTAATTTCCACAGCAATCTCTTGTGTGGAACTTTGTCAAATGCCTTTTTAAAGTCTAGGTAGGCACAGTCTACCCATCCTTCCCTCTTGTCCACTGTGTCTATTACTCTAGAGTAAAAACTCAACAAGTTGCTTACACATGATCTGCCACCTCTAAATCCAAATTGTCGGTCAGTAATTAATCTTTTGGATTCCAGGTAGTTCACCCATTTGTCCTTATTAATCCTTCCAGAATCTTCATGAGGATGCTCAATAGTGATACAGGTCTATAGTTCAGTGGTTTATCTCTGCTTCCTCCCTTAAATATAGGAATAATGTTTGCTCTTTTCCATTCTGTAGGTACTATCCCTGTGTCCAATGATTTGGTCATTATGTCATATAACGGTATACTCAGTTCCATAGCATTTTCTTTAATAATCCAGCCTGATACTCCGTCCGGTCCAGCGGCTTTGTTTGGATCCACCTTACTCATTTTGCCTATGAGCTCTGGTCTGTTAAATGTTACTTCCGGCATTTCCTCTGTACCTATCTCATTGGTTTCTGGTGCAATGAATTCTCCTTCTTTTGTAAATACTGATGCAAAATTTCTATTTAGTTCTTCCGCAATCTCTGTATCCTCTTCTATGATTCTGTTTCCACTTTTAATCTTAACGATCGTGGCTTTTATCTTCCTTTTGCCGTTTACAAACTTGAAAAACATTTTTGGATTCTTTTCATAGTTCTCCACTAACCCTTTCTCATGGTTTGCCTCTGACCTCCTCCTCATTTCCTATTTGTTTCTCTCCTCTTTATACTTTTGCCTGTTATCTTCCGAATCCTAGTTTCTCATCTTTTTCCAGGCTTTGTTTTTTGCTTCCTGTGCTTGCCTACATTCGCGGTTAAACCATACTTTGCGATTACTTTTTTTCCTTTTATTAATGTACTTAGGGACAAAAGTTCTTATACCAGTATCATAGATCTCCATGAATGCCTTGAGTTTTTTGTCTACCTCACTTTCAGATAACACCTGATCCCAATTTTGTGACTTGAAAAAATCCCGTAGTCCTACGAAATCGGTTCTGGAATACATCCAGTGATTTTCCTTGTGCTTTTCCCTTCCCTTGGGTAGATTATACTTCAATAGTAAGTCTATGTCTAGAACTGCATGGTCACTTTTTCCTAGTGGGCATAGGTACTGAATACTTTGAACCTCCTCCTCCCTTCTTGTGAATAGAAGGTCCAATCTAGCTGGTTGATCACTTCCCCTTACTCTTGTTGACTCTTTTACATGTTGGTACTGTAGTTTCTTTTTACCGAAAGTTTCATAATCTTCCCCTTTCTTACTCCGTAAAAAAACTTATTCTTTTCTTGTTCTGTCCTCTTGCTATTTTCCTCCTTGGCGGTTTTCCTTAGTTCAGCCTCCTTCTTTCTCTCTTCTTCTGGTAAGTCTCGCCTGTTGTAGATTTTGTCCTTACCCTCTAACCCTTTTAGCCTAGCCGCTACTGCCATGATTTCATCACATGTCCTTCTTGACTTAAATTCGATTTTTACCAGTCTATTGTATTCCTTTGTATATTTTCCCAGCCTAAACATGTCTGATATTTCCTCCTTCCAGGTGTCCTCCTCATCTTAATAGATTCCAGAATCTTGTTGATGCGACCTTCATCCTGTTCTTTTCGTTTTGTCCAGTCTAGTTCCTCCTTTTCTTCCACCCCTGATATTATGAGGCAGTTAGCCCTACGACTTTCTTCCTGGATGGCCTGAGAGTTTTCGTGGATGCCTTGCTTAACCATACTTTTTACCTGGTCCTTTATCCTAACATCTTGCTGTTTCTGTTCATCCAAGATCTTCCTGAATTCGTCACTGTGTGCCTTCCTTACACTGTCTAAATCTTTTACCACTTGGTCTCTAGTCATGCCCCAAGGAGAAGGAAGCACACACGTGTGTGTGTGTGTGTGCGTGTGTGCTTCCTTCTCAGTCCCAATATCCTTAAGTGTCCGTGCACTGAGACTTGACCCATTTATTGTGTAACAACTGCCTTCCTAAATTATAGGTTTTGAGTTCCAGAGGGAAGAATGAAAACCTAATATTTAGTAGTGGCCCCGAAATCATTGACGATGTAGGGCCCTCCCTTCCATCCCCTTCCCATTTGTTGATGTCTTGAGTTTAGTCTTGATATATCATTGAAGGAGGAATGGCGTCGCTTGGTTTAGCATCTCGGGTAGAATCCACAAAAGACATCCACGAGTTGGAAAGCTTTAATATAACAATTATTAAGTTAATTTTTCTTTTTTATTTCTTACAAAGTTTTTTTCGTAGTGAGTACCCAATCATAAAGACGATTCCATAAGAGAATTAGCGTTGCACTTATGATGTTTAGTACTCTTTCCCCTGCGGCGGGTGTTTCAAACAGGCTGACCGAGGGTGTTTGAAAGAGAGCTATTATTCAATAGGCATATCGTCAATGATTTCGGGGCCACTACTAAATATTAAGGTTTCCATTCTTCCCTCCGGGACTCAAAACCTATATTGCTGTGTCAATGGTACCAATAGACTGGAAGAGTGCATGTATTGTGCCATTGTACAAGGGGAAGGGAGATCGGCAGGAGTGTTCAAGTTATAGAGGTATTAGTTTATTATCAGTGGTTGGAAAACTGTATGGCAGGGTGTTGATAGAGATAAGGAGGAACGATAAGCAGGAGTGGAGGTATGGAAGTGGAGGTAAAACAGAGAGTGTGTGAAGGAAGGAAAGTTTTCGGAGCAATGGGAAGTACAGTAGGGTCCCGCATAAAACGAGTCTCGATTAAAACGACCGACCTAAAATATTAATATTTAATTTTCGATCAGAACGAATGTGATCACATAAAACGAGTCCGCCGCCAAAGTGGGGCAAATCCGAGGAGTTTTCATATAGAGCGCCGAAATATCGTACAAAACGTACAAAATATCGTTCGCTTTGTACGAAAATTTTCGCTTACAGTGAACATTGACGATATTGCGCCACCAAAATGCTGTGTTCACATAAAACGAAATCGCATAAAATGCCCTCGTTTATCGACCATAAACTCGTTTTATGTGAGACCCTACTGTATGTGGAAGACGAGAAATCTCGGAATGAAAGTAAAAAGTGCAATGTATCAAGGAATTGTTGTGCCAACACTGATGTATGGGGCTGAGACATGGGCTCTGAAGGAAAAGGAGATAAGAAAGCTGGATGTGATGGAGATGAGCTGCTTGAGGAGTATATGTGGAGTTACTCGTAGAGACAGATTGAGGAATGAAGAGATACGTTGTTGTGGTTGTTGTTGTTCCCCAGGCTACCTGGCCGAACAGCCCCAAGGCCCCGAGCAAGGCCATAACCGAGCGCCCCCACAGAACCCTCCCTGCCTACCACAATAAAGCCTGGGTGACCGAAGCCACTCCATGGCGGGGAGCTGAGGAGGGTGCGGAAATGCCCGGGAAACCAAAGCCCCAGCCAGGGCCCTGTGCCCCTCAGCAATTATGAAGAGGAAGCTGGGGGGCAAAGGAAAAATGTGACGCTTTGGCTTCCAATCTGCCAACCTCTAGATTGGCAGATTGGGAGGTCAATCCACGGAAGAGATACCGTCACTTGAGATCTAAAATAAATTATAAGTACTATGAACAGTCAGAGTAAGCTATGGGTATGGCAAGAGATCGCTCAGTTCTCACTCTGATAGACCAGCCCATCACCACATGACTAGAACCCAATCCTCTCAGCATCAGCTAGGAAAGGCCCTAGAAAGCGCCTTTGGCCGGGGGATAGCTCCTGGGCACCTGCCCGTACGTAGGAGAGTGGGGCAGCAGGAACATTTGTCGGACAGAGTGGACAGAAGGATGCTGAGCTGGTAAGGTCATGTTGTACGAATGGAAGATGAAAGGCTTACAAAGAGAATATGGGAGAAGGAGAGATAGAAGGGCAGGAAGACCCCCATTGAGATGGAGAGACTGTGTAAGACAAGCTTTGGATGATATAGAAATGACTATAGATTAGGCAAGGGAAGTGGTAATAAACAGGAATGAATGGAGAATGCTTGTGAATAGATGAATGTAAACACGGTCGTTTGGGAGAGAGGGTCATGCACCAGTTGGACTGGATAGTAGTCCATCAGGCGCCTGGCCCTGGAGCCGGTGGTAATAAAGGGTGAGCCTGGGAACATAGTGGGTGGGCTTGTGGTGGTAAAGCTTTGCTGCGGGTCTGCCTACGGAAATCGGCGCCTCTCCGGGGGATCTGGGACCTGGGAATCTTTTGCTGGGGACCCCAAATGGGCCTGGGTCTCTGGGTATTTCTCCTGGGCGACCTAGATGTGTGTAAGAATTTGTTTTGTTTTTCTGATGTGTTGTGATGTCCCTGTTCGGGCTCTGACTCGAGTCGGCCACCCTGATAAAAAAAAAATTCATACATACATATGAGTAAGTGAATTTGTTTCCCAAGCAAATTAGTCGCATATACTGTATATTAACGTACTCTCGTCATGTTTAAGGAATTAGTCAATTTGGGAAGTTCAGGGCGTTCTGGTGAATTCTTTTAAATTCTGTATGAATAAAGAAACTACAATTGATTTCAAAATGTTCTATTCAAACAAATTTGCAATTTGACAAGATATTAACAATAGTACAAAATACATACAACACTCACTAACGATAGTGCTATCGGGTAGGTACCTGTGAGCATAGGATGAACACATGACCCCTACCAATTACTACCCTACTAATAACCTACATTTATAGTACAAATAAATTAAGGATATCACAAAGGTAAGCAATTGATACTATCAAAAGTGGATAGATACAAGAAAATAAAGTATAATACAGTAATTGCAAAATATGAAGAAGCAAAAACAGATTTAAACTAAGAGTACAGTACTCTTTTAACAAGAACAATGAATTTAACAAAATATCAATACCGGTAACAACAAATCTAACATATTACAAACAAGAAATTTAAATGACAATAATGGGCCTTCACAAGAATATAAATTACCGAGAAGGTCCATACCTGTACGGACAAAACATGTCATACATATGGCTTCTGTGAGCATGCCTGGTACCTCAAGTCTAGTTACAGGTACCAATGCAAGAATACACAGTCTGAAATTATGACAGAAAAATATGTTGGAACAATCTCTTGTGACACCCCATTTAGCCCTTCAAAATCTATACTTGCAAGTTGAGTTAATGGTACAACCGTACAGGTACGAACCTCAAAATCTAATAGTAGGTATTTCAGTAACTTTAATCTAGCAACATTTCAAGGCTCTTTCGTATATAAGAGTATATCAGCAGCCTGCTAAAGGTAGATTATTTTATGTGACAATGTTTTATAAACTTTAATTCAAAAGCTACCAGACCAGAAATTCTGAAAAGTTTTTCAGATAAAGTGCTCCTCTAACTCCATCTAAATCATATTAATTGTTTTGTAACAGTCACCGGGAGGAGGTTGTATGCACCAGCCATTCAGGGAAGTACTCCCGGGGAGAGCTTTAGGTGGAGTAAAAGGATTCCTAGAGATCCGGTTTCACCAACTGGCTTCCTTAGCTGCATTTCTCGCTGTGCCTCAGTTACACAAAGAGCAATTCTAGCTTGTTCTTAAGATACACACATTCTTGCTTCTTGTATACAACCACTAGCACTACACACCTTAACTAATTTAACATTCTTCCAATTTCTTATTCTGGCGTATGGACGTGGCAACCCCAAATCTCGCCACAATGGTGTGGTCAGCCTCTGCAGCGGTGGACCAGTGGTTCCCCTTCTTCAGTACAATACTGTGCTTGGTATGCTTCCAGCAAGAGCCCCCACAGGGGTATAAATATAGTAAAACAGTAGTGGAAATGCTGTTCAAGTGAGGGACTGCTCTGAGTCTGTTTCTTCAGTGCTAACGTTCTTCCTCTAAATACTGTAGTAGAAATAACACTGTGCAGTGAGTAGTGGGGCATGTCTGGGAGCCTGGGGTGGTTTTTGCCTTGGCCATCCCTTTTGTGGAGCTTCCTCTGGAAACAAGGCATCAGACTTCTGTATGTATGTGGTCACAGGTAATAGGATGCTTTGCTACTGTATCCTGATTTAGCTCAATATTACAGATGATGCACTCTACTCCAAATCTGGTGGCCCGAGATTGAGCCCTATCACAGGTTGTTGAACTGTGGGAATGGTGTCTCCGGGTGATAAACAGTGAATTATCAGGGGTCGCGGGCCACTAGCACTGGGTTTTCTGGGAATACCATAATGAGTGTTGGTAATATGTCGGGCCAGGTGGACCTTTAGCAGGAAGCTTTTTTCACAGATATCACATTTAAATTTCTTGACCCCTGAGTGAGTGAGAATGTGGTTGTCCAGTGTGCCTTTCAGAGCAAAAGTCTTGCCACAATCTGGGCAGGAGTGGTTCTTGAGACCGGTGTGGACGGTGGCATGGCGAAGGAGGTGGCCACGTCGAGCAAACGAACGATCGCACTCGGAGCACTGGTGTCTCTTCTCTCCTGAATGTGTCTTTAAATGCTGCTTGAGAATCTTTTTATGAGTGAAGTACTGATCACATAACGGACAGGGGACAGTCTTGGCAGCGGAGTGTGTGTGGGCATGATAGTTAAGGCTACTCTTGTCTAGAAATCGTCGGCCACATTCTAGGCACTCATAATTACGCTCTTTGGAGTGGACCCGCGAATGCTGGTCATAGTGGCTCTTCTTATAAAATTTCTTGTCGCATTCTAAACACTGGTACCGGTATTTTTTTACTTTGTGTTTTGAGGTGCTTGTGCTGGGGGTACTAATGCTTTCTTCTGAGGTGAGTTGATGTTGGGTGACCTTTTTCTTTGGAAGAGCAACTGTATTTGGCATCTTATTCTCCGGTAAGGGGACTATATGGGGTCTATTATTTTGTGGTGATTTGAGAGTTTGTGGAATTCTTTTCCATTTTGGTATGATTGCTTGTGAAATAATAGAATGCTGTGATAATATGGAATGTTGCAATGGCACACCAGCCTGTTGAAGTAAATGCATTGGAAGAAGTGAATGAGGGAACATGTCACTCCCTGTTGAAGTGAACGTGTGTGACTTATCTCTCTCCACTGACATGACCGGGTGTCTTATATTTTCTGTTGTGGTGTCTGTGTGTGGCATATTTTTCTCCACTGGCATATTTGGGAACTGATAATGATCTGTTAAGGTGGTGGAGTGTGGCATATGCCAATTTGTGTGCTTTGTATTATTTGTTGAGGAGGTTGTGTATGGGGCTTTGTCATTCAATGGGGAAAATGTGTGGATGATATTACAGTTTTCTAACGAAGTTACCATGTGTAAGCCAACAGCTTTGTCAGTAGAGATGGCTGTGTCTGGTACATTATTCTCCACACTATTATCTTGCCTGCTTTCAACATTTCCCTCTTTCATATTGCACACTTCTTCCTTAATTTTATGAATTTCTTTTTTCCCCTTCTCTTTCAACCTTTTGACCAACTCTTCATCCATAGCCCCACCTTTAGTATATTTTATTTCCTCCAGTTTGATCAACTTGCCACAAAGTTCTTCCTCCACATTCTCCATGGTAGCAATTCTGACTTTTTAGGTAAACAGTTGAAATTAATAATGACTGAACATAAAGTTAAATTAAACTACTGTAAGCGTACTAGTGTACCAAAAATTAACAATTATGATAATTCTGTTTTATTCCCCCTGAAATAAAGTTTAGTTTTTAATATTTTGACACAGTTGGGGTCTACGGGGTGGGTAATCCGGTGTAGGATGGAACAACATGCTCCATCAATCACACCACAATTAACTATGGTGTACCGCGTGTTTACGAGCACAGATGGCTTCCTGTATCCAGCTGGAAAAATGGGAACCCAAACTCAATGGGGTTATGAACCTACAAGAAGAAAAAATCTCTCACACAAACACATCCCGTAATCCACAAGCAAATGTCGCATTCTACGTGAGTTACGCGAGGGAGGAAAAAGAGTAGCAGTATCAGTATACAGCGTCTGGCAGGTTTGTATGACAATGCACACACTCTAGAGCCTTCGTGTGCAGTCAAGCTTGACAGTAAAGCTGACCGGACAACCAGTAGAAATACATATAGAATAGCCAACTACAGTGTGACGTACCCACATAGGTGCCCACACACACGTGAAATATTAGATATAGTACTGGATGGAGACACGGTATATCACACAAGAACTATAAAACCAAGATTGGGCAGAGCCCATGATCAGCAAAGTTTGATGGTCACAGGAAGAGGGGAGCAAAATAACAATAGTGTCCGACAGACCCATAGGAAGCAACTGGGTAAGACGAGAGCTGTACACACTGAAAGGGGATCGTAAAGGAAAAAATCTCAGTGAGAGGTAGGTCCAGGCTACCTCTCGAAACCAAGAGTGTTATAAAGGGCTGCATACGGATAGAAAACTGTGCCGTTCAGTCGCAGTGGTACAAGAGTACTTTAACGACAAAGTGGACAGATTATTGGAATCATCCTGCCACACTATGTTATAGACATGTCTTGCAGGGAAGAGTGGTTAGTAGGTGAAGGTACCAAAAGGAAACACCGCAGATATAAGAGGAAGAAGGAGGAGTGAGGGGAGAGGTTATGGAGGGGAGGATCGTCCTGCGACCGGACTTTTGAGCTGTTAAGACTCCCTCGTCTTAAATGAATCGAATCACTCGGACGGGTGGCGATCATAATAAATTGGTTCTTTCTTACCCTCATGTCGACAGGTATCCCTCCTCCGCAAAACCCGCGTCGTCCCCCTTACGACACACAACGAATAAACTCAGAGGTCGGAGGCGGGCAAAAAACTAGCTACTACTACTAATGAAGTATCACTACTAACACACCAGGATAGTAATGGACGTTGAATATTGAGGGCAAGATAATGCACGTCTTGGAAATTGGGAAAAACCAAAGGGGCTAGATATCCGCCGGCGGTACCGTAACAGGCGCCAGTGTTTGATACCAAGTGACGTGGGGGACATCCTACCCATGCAGTACAACTACATTGTTGCAGGTCCTCACGCGCTTAGATATCTATGTGCTGGTCTATCTATCAGAACGGTGAACGGGGCCCTAGACGAGCGGCGCCGACCTAACAACTCGCCATGTGAACAAATAAGCTGGACGAATCATGGCGCCGCGAACAGAGGGCATAGAACGGAGACAAGCGAAGAAAGGAAAGAACGCAAAAACAAAAAACGACATGGCAGTAAATACCAAGCACGTGAAGTGAAAATATAAAGCTCATGAGGACCACACAAAGACCATGGATGCAGATATGAGGGAGCGACGGTAGCGCGGCCGCACAACAGTGCCTACGTGACACAAAAGCTAGTAACCCTCGCGACAGAGAGAAAAGACCAAAGACACAACAACCCCAATACAGCGCCACACGGTCTGGCGCCTCGCTACAACTAGAGAACGGGAGTCTGCTACAGACTGTAGTTGTAGGGAAGTACCAAAACAACAAGAGGAGAAGAAAAAAAGTTAAAGCATAGGATTACTCACTCCAAGTGTTGACGAGCGTGGCGGGAAAAAGTTAATATGGACCGAAAAAACACTACCGGTCAGGAAACCAAGCGGTTCTGTGGGTGGGGAGAATCAATGTATGAAGCTCATATATCTTACCATGGGTCGGGTGGCTTGAGTCAGATAGGTACATGCGGATATATTGGGACGCGGCACTTGGAAGGGGTCTGGTTTGAAGGACATGGAATGATCCCGTAACACCCGAGGGTTGGGAAAAACCCCCCGACTGGCTGCGTGAGGGTAACCAGCCCGCCTAGCCCGCTTAGGTTAATAGGGCGGATTCAGAGCCCAGCTATCAAGACCACCCACGGCAGAGGAGTATCGAGGGGGGCGCCCGAAGGCAGGATTTAGTGGAAGGGATCTATCGATCACCCTGTAGTATATAGAACACTCACAACGTGTGAGCTCACTGTCACGGAGCGATGATCGAGGAACAAATACGCATTAGAAGATGATATACATGCAAGGCGTTTATTACACAATACCCCGTGCTTGACTAGCCATGCAGGTGGTAGACACCGAAATAATAGAAGCAGGGCTTCGGATCGTGCCAACAGTTC
>CM064568.1:56931923-57051923 GCA_032716605.1 Paralithodes platypus
AAACAATACGCTCAATGTAATGACGTGTGTTCTATTTTATTCTAGCTATATTTAGACGATATTAAGCAGCTTGGGAAGGATCTGGGTAAGATCCTGTGTAGCGGGTGACTGTTTTTCAGATGCCTACTTTAACCTAACCTAACCTAGTATATTAGTGTACTATTTATGAATGTAAAATGTAAAAATATAGTTACATTACCAAATTATTGAGATATATATACACGGTAGCCCGCTACACATGATTATACCAGGATCTGTGGTAGTTAAAAGGGTGGGTTGAGATAGTTTGAAACCTTATCATTGCTAGAGGTCCTTCCCAAGCTGAATATAATTGTCTAATAGTTGCCAGAATATGATGAAAAGGCCATCCCTGGTACTCAATGGGTTAAGCGTTACTTCCACATAGCGATTTTGATTAGTTCCTTTGCTTTTATCTTGTGTCGTCCCGGTTTTCGTTTGTTTATTTTGCAAGTTTTACATTATAATAAAATAAAATTAAGTAACACCCCGTTCTTAACATTAATCATCAATTCCAAACCCCAATGCACTAGAATAAACTAATGAAAGCATATGGTCCTCCCGGCATTCCAACTCGGGACACTACACCCAGAACATAAGTATCTAAACCATTACACCACCAACACAGTTAACCCTCTCACGACCATATGACGCAGAGGTTGCCAGATTAGCAATAAGAAATAGAGTTCTCGATCTTATAATTACCTCTCCAAAATTAGTTTTCTGCCCACAGCTAACTCAAAGACAACTGCAGAGGTTGAAGTAACTTAACTAAAGGTTTCTAAATACCCCTGATGGTAACAGTATCCCCAAGTTTAAAGTATCCCCAATAGGCTCAAAATTGCGTCATATGTCGGAAGGGGTTAATCTGATAGAGACTCTGAGCCTGGTATCGGATATATTCCCTCATGCGATGCCACCTGTAGTATAGATAATGACATAATAGATAGTAGATAATGACAAATCATATGATATTATATATTTAGATTTCAGTAAAGCTTTCGACAGAGTCCCTCATGAGAGATTGATGAGAAAGGTTGAGGCGCATGGAATAGGTGGGGCGTTGTTAGGATGGATTAGGTCATGGCTAATTGGTAGGAAGCAGAGAGTCAGCATAAATGGTACTAAGTCAGAGTGGGGATCAGTCAAGAGTGGTGTCCCCCAGGGATCTGTATTGGGTCCTCTGTTATTTATCATATACTGTACATAAATTACCTTGATTTAGGTATAACTAGTAGGATAAGTAAATTCGCAGACGATACCAAAATAGGGAGACCAATAGATTCAGATAGCGACATAGAGTGCCTCCAAAGGGATCTAGATACCTTACACGAATGGTCAGTAAAGTGGCAGATGAATTTTAACATTGACAAATGCAAGGTATTAAAGGTATTAAAGGGAAGACGAATACGAATGCAAAATATAAACTAGCTAATGCTGAATTAGAAAACTCAGACTGCGAGAAAGATTTGGGTGTGTTTGTTAGCAACGATTTGAAACCTAGAAAACAGTGTATAAGCGTACGTAACAAGGCAAACAGGATTCTGGGGTTCATCTCAAGGAGTGTGAGTAACAGAACTGCCGATGTTATCTTGAAACTTTACTTGTCATTAGTAAGACCTCATATGGATTATGCTGTCCAATTTTGGTGTCCTTATTACAGAATGGATATAGATTCCTTGGAGAGAGTACAGCGAAGAATGACAAAAATGATTCATAATATTAGAAATCTACCATATGAAGAAAGGTTGAACCAATTAGGCTTACATTTATTAGAAAGACGCAGAGTTAGAGGGGATATGATAGAAGTGTTCAAGTGGTTCAGTGGGGTAAATAAAGGAGACATGAAAAATGTACTGAAGCTCAGTGATAGCGAAAGAACTCAAACAAATGGTTATAAATTAGATAAATTTCGTTTCAGAAAAGATATAGGCAAATATTGGTTTGGTAACAGACTTGTAGATGGGTGGAATAGGCTACCAAGTGATATAGTGGGATCAAGAACGATAGGGAGCTTTAAGATAAAATTAGATAGGCATATGGATGAGATGGGTTGGGTGTGAGGGGGATCTACCAGGTGTGGGCCAATCGGCGCTCAGCAGTCCCCGTTATCTTGTGTTAATCTCTGACCGTTTTGGTGGGGTCAGTACTCAAGGTATTAGTGAGTTGGGCCTCTAATTGGGCCTTGTAATTGGGGTTGGGTGTGACAAGGATCTGCCTTGTATGGGCCGATCGGCTTTTTGCAGACTCCCATTTTCTTATGTTCTTATGTTCTTATAGATCACCGGTAGGCCGTGGCATAATCAGTAGAGCATCGGCTGCTGATCAAAGGGTCGGCGGATTGAGTCGTCACTGTCAAAATTTTATTAGTAGATGTCAAGCCCGGGCAACTTGACCTAGCGATTCGATTCGTGACAAACGCCTAATGTTCAAAGCCACCCGTTCTCGGGAATTACGGCGTCTGGCAAAAAAGAAAAACAAAACAAAAGGCCCAACAGTACAAATGACATCTAACTTCATTCTGTCTAAGTCGCTAACATTGGCCAGTATTACTCAGCTTAGAACAGGGTACATACACACATACATAAAATTTTAAGACTGAGTGCTCCACACATACGTGCAGTTTCAGTCTCTTGTCCTAATGGCGGCGTTCCAGGCAACCCTGTTAAGGGCTGCTTCACTTGTCAAGTTTTTAGATTTGAGATCGGCACGTATAGTTCGATCCCAGATCTTCCTCGGTCCACCCCTTGGTGTAGCTCCCTCCACAATCACAGACCTGTATTTTTTCACCTAATTTTGTTCATCCATTCTCTCAACATGTCCATACCATCCCAGTCTACTTGTACGCATCACCTCGCTAATACTCTTTATACCTAAACGTCTCCTCAGCTCAACATTTGTTGTGTGGAGTATGTGTCCAGCAAGATTACAGTGATGTGTTGGGAGGCAGTAATAATAATAATAATAATAATAATAATAATAATAATAATAGTAATTGTAATTGTAATCGTAATCGTAATTTCTTTGGTGTGCTTCTAGGTGCCAAAGGGCCAAAACAATTTCACAATTTTTTTCTTTTCATTCATGGCCAGCCCTAGACAAGTTCTAGTATGGGTCTAATAGGATCTAGTTAAGTTAATAAATAAACAAAACAAATAATAATACAAATATAAATAATTAAATCTCATTCATTAGTCTACTGTACAGTCTAACAATGAAATTGTCAAACCGGATTGACCTGTGCTACATTTGGAAAAAGAGACACTAATACAGTACAGTAATAAACAACAAAAAGAGACACTAATACAGTACAGTAATAAACAACAAAAAGAGACACTAATACAGTACAGTAATAAACAACAAAAAGAGACACTAATACAGTACAGTAATAAAAGCAGTGAAGAGCATGTATGAGGGTGCAAAGGCGGCAGTACGTGTGGAGAGTGAGCAGAGCGAGTTCTTTGACCTGAATGTTGGTTTGAAACAGGGGTGTGTGATGTCCCCGTGGTTGTTTACTGTATATATGGATGGAGTTATGAAAGAAATACTATCAAGAGCAGTGGATGTTGGTGTATCGCTGAAAAGGGAAATTGAGTGGACTATATACTGCTGTTTGCGGATGATACAGTTCTGATGAGTGATAATGAATGGGAGTTGCAGGGTCTGGTAAATGAGTTTGGAACAGTGTGCGAAAACGGAATTTGAAGGTAAATACGGGGAAGAGCAAGGTTATGGTCTTCGAAAGGGGTGAAGTCACAGAGTGTGAGGTGAAGCTGAACGGTCAGGCTATGGAGATCGTCAACTCTTTTAAGTATCTGGGCAGTGTGTTGAGTAAAGATGGGACTATGGATGAAGAGGTGCGGGAGAGGGTACAACAGGGGAAGAGGGTTGTAGGAACGCTAAAAGCAGTAACAAGAAATAGGGTGGTCAGTATGGAAGTGAAGAATCCTTGCATGACAGTGTGGTAATCCCGACACTGACTTACGGAAGCGAAGCATGGACGTTGGTTGAGAGACTCAGACCAAGAGTGAGAGCAGTGGAAATGAATTACTTAAGGAGTGCGTGCGGAGTTACATGGAGGGATAGACAGACTAATGAGGAAGTAAGAAGGAGGTGTGGTGTGGAGGTAGATGTGCTGGAAAGTGTGAAAAGGAACAACTTGAGATGGTTCGGCCATATGGAACGTATGGAAAGCGAGAGAATGACTAAGAGGGTGTATGAGAGCGAGGTGGAGGGACAGAGGGGGAGAGGTAGACCGAATATGAGGTGGAAGGATGGAGTGAGGAAGTACATGAACGAAGGTGGTGCTGGTTGGGGGGAGGGGCGTCGACTGACTGGGGACAGAGGTGCATGGGGGCGGTTCGTTCGTGGCCACCCCTTCGGGGATCACGGCGTCAGGCAATAGATAGATAGATAGAATAAACAACAAAAAGAGACACTAATACAGTACAGTAATAAACAACAAAAAGAGACACTAATACAGTACAGTAATAAACAACAAAAAGAGACACTAATACAGTACAGTAATAAACAACAAAAAGAGACACTAATACAGTACAGTAATAAACAACACAAATCTGGTGTCTGAGGTGGATCTTTTTGGACCTCCCCAGTTTTGCTCCATTTGTTTGAGGATTTTAAGATGTTTCACCCCATTAGTTTAGCGATGCTTCACCCCATTCAGATGTAAAAATTTTGTCTGGGCAAACAAAAGAGAGCCTGTAATTTAGAAGAAATCTGTCTTTGGCTGGGACATTATTCTACAAACAAAAATTAAAAATGTAGCTGGAAGGGTTATTATTTTGCTACAAGATTTTCCACGGCCTCTCACCTATCATCCCCCACAGATCTCTTCATTATGACCCCAAGGTCTGGCACCAGAGGCCATAGGTACAAGATCCAAGTGCAGCACTGCGCCACTGAAGTGAGAAAAAGATTCTTCTCCCTAAGAGTCAACAACAGATGGAACTTGCTGTCAGAGAGCACCGTCACAGCACCAAACCTCAGGCTCTTCAAGCAACAACACCAAACAGAATTACACCACACCCTTCGCAAATATCACTAAACACATGACACATAAACAACTAAAACCTAGTCTCAAATGAAGTCACAAAAACCCAACTACCCCTGTCAGACACTCAGTAACTGCTACTAACCAAATATCTAGTTGGAGTGCCTGTATTCATGTCTTGGGCCCCTACTGACCACAGCCACTAGCTCTGTGGGCAGTGAGTGGCCCTACCTGGTAAGATACTGTATGGGATATATTAATGCCCCACCCAAATAGCTCATTAGAGGGGTATGGGGGCAACATCCGCCAATAATAATACAGTACTAGGTTAGGTTTGGGTTAAGGTTAATTAGATTATTTTACTGTAGGCTTTACTGTAGCGATATTATTTGGGAAAAATTGGTAAAATAAAACAAAAATGACCGCACCATTAAAATAAAGCAACGATTCGGCGATTCCACCAATAAACTCAAATTCTACCTAGTCCTCTAACCCGGAGATCCTTCCTCACGACCTTATGCCAGGACCAAGGTCTTTCTCAGTCTACCGAATCATCCAACCGTCCACTACCATACAGCACCTGAACATGTTTCACCCATTATTAGGCCTAGATATCTATGGTTTCACCTGGGCCAGTTAGACTATAGTCCATTCATTATAGGTAGGCAAGACATAGTGACCTCTAACCTCTGTAACTCAAAACGGACTAAAGCAAATGGGCTGTTGTTGTTGTTGTTGTTCCCCAAGCTGCCTGGCCGAACAGCCCCAAGGCCCCGAGCAAGGCCAAGGCCATAACCGAGCGCCCCCACAGAACCCTCCCTGCCGACCACAATAAAGCCTGGGTGACCGAAGCCACTCCATGGCGGGGAGCTGAGGATGCAGAAACGCCCGGGAAACCAAAGCCCCACCCAGGGCCCTGTGCCCCTCAGCAATTATGAAGAGAAAGTTGAGGGGCAAAGGAAAAATGTGACGCTTTGGCTTCGAAGCTTGGTAGATTGGGAGGTCAATCCACGGAAGAGATGCCGTCACTTGAGATCTAGAAAATATATAAGTAAAAGGAACAGTCAGAGTAAGCTATGGGTATGGCAGAGACCGCTCAGTTCTCACTCTGATAGACCAGCCCATCACCACAGCAAATTGCAGCAAATGGGCTGTAAATTTCCACACCTATTTCTTTGGCAAACCTTTCCCAAATGGTAGAAATATTAGTTCGATTACTCTTGTTGTTTCAGATTTATAGAAGTAGTTAAGAATTTTGGCCAACTTATAATGAACAGAGTACAGTATAGTACAATAGAGTAAAACTATTGAAGGCTACAAATGAGTCCCACAGGAAATAAGAAACCTGACAGGCATTACACCAGACAGCTTCAAGAACAAGCTAGATAAGTGGCTGGCTACAGTTCCTAACCAGCCTCCAACACCAGGATACACCAGCACCAATTCCCTCCAGTCAGTGGTCCACAACATGGGAGGGGAGGAGCTGCCTGGGACCAGCGGACGTCCACGTTAGCTACAGTATGTCCATCAAGACAAGATTCAACTAAGGTGATTAATTCTAATTATTTACTGTACCTGTCATTCCCTGTATCCACCTCCACTCCTGTAGCAGTCTCTCTCCCAGCCCCTGGAGGTTCTTTGGCTTCTCTCCCGCTGCTGGTCAAAGAACTTCTTGTGCCCCACTTGTTATCAGGCGTTGGTCGGGAGCGGTCTCGGTTCCTCTGGCCAATGCTGACCATATTGGGAGGATCTGCAAAGCAATTCTATGATAATACTCTGTTTTCAATGACTATATTCAAATGATGCTCTAGCACTCTACAATTGAATGAAAGGAAGAGCTTAAATGAGGAGGATACAAAGTGTTTGGCCAGCGAAGGAGAAAATTAAAGGAAGAAGCGCTGCACTAGAATATAGGGACCTGAGCTACCAAGATAGAAGTCCGAAATTGAGAAATTTGTATGCAAAGGTGAGCTTGTGTTCAATGACCGGCTCGAGAGTGTTAACTTTGGCAATGAGTCCTGTAGATGGTGGATAAGTTTGGCTACTTGGGTGATACCATCTCTGCCGGTGGTGGGGCTGAGGCCGTCACTATCGCCAGAATAAGATGTGACTGGGGAAATTATAATGTAAAACTTGCAAAATAAACAAACCAAAACGTATACGAACACAGTAAAAAGAAAAAACAACGAATCAAAATCGCTATGTGGAAACAACGCTTAACCTAAGAAGTGCGCATGGGGGGCATGAGACACCACACTCCTGTGCTGACGTATTTGAGCTGTTCCCATCACTAACATCGTTATTTTACCATAAATAGCATTAATACTTATCCATATGCGCCTATTATAGGTTGATTATAAAGGTATTAACCTGTTACAACAATAAAACAAGTGGAAACAGTGTTTGGATGGTCAAAATCGGCGATACAGGCCGGGAGTTACATAATGTATGGCTGAGGCAACCTCCCTGCCCTCCTCCCCTCCCCTTGTCTGGAGAGACACTGTTACGCAATAGTCTCTCTCTCGCTCTTTCCCACGCTTGGTATCAGTGATGACAACGCCCTGCTACCAACTCGCTAATGTTAGCACGAAAATAGACCACATAGATAAGGGAATAACAGGGAAAATAGGTGATAACTGAAGGAGGGGAGGAAAGTGGGGAAGGAGGGGAGGTGGAGGAGTGATATTTGGCATGGCCCAGGGGCAAACAAAAAATAACAAAATAAAAACAAAATGTTTTTTTTTTTTGGGGTGGGGGGGGGTTTAAATGGATTTTTTTTCTCTTACTCTTAAGAGTCTTCCCGCAGTCCGCCGGGGGAACTCTTAAGAGTCTCCCCGCAGTTTCCGGGTTAAGTAAAATAATTATCTATAAATAAAAGAACACAATCCACCACATAGGGTGTACATCACTACATGAGCAAGTTAATCTGGTTCCCAAGCAAACTAATCGCACACATACCAACGCACTGTAGTCACGTTCAAGGAATTAGTCAATTTGGGAAGTCGGGGACGTTCTGGTAAATTTTACTAAACTCTGCATGAATAAAGAAACTACATTAAGTGTCAAATGTTATATTAAAATCAAATTTGCAACTTGACAAGATAATAACAATAGTACAAAATACAAATACTGTATAACTCACTAACGATAGTGCTATCGGGTAGGTACCTGTAAGCATAGCATGCTTCAAGTGACCCCTAACAATTACTACCCTACAAATAACCTACATTTATTGTACAAATAAACTAAGGAAATCGCAAAAGCAAGCAATTAATCCTATCGACAATGAGAATATAATTTATAATATAATAAATATAAATATTTTAAAATTTGAAGAAGGCACAATAGATATAAACAAAAGAGTACTCTTTTAACAATTACAATCAATTATACAAATTAATAATAACAATAGAAAATGATAAACAATTAATATATACAGACAAAAAGTAAGCAGAGGTTTTAAGCGAAACTTCAAGTTAATAATGCTTGATTAAAATTATTGATATCAAATTTTAAAATACAGTCACAATAATTGACCTTAAAAAGATTAAATTTATGCAACAATTTACTTGCAACAAAACCTCTGTCTACTAGGAGTCTGTATAGTGACTTAGCTCTATCCCAAATGTCTTCTACTTTGGTACACATTTTACAAAATCTTATTAGCTTGGAATAAAAACAATTATTAGTTATTTTGCTATCAATACAGTACTACTATTAGGGAAAGGAAAGTTTATTACGTTAAAATTAAAATCATCAACTTTGTGGTATATTATAAGTGTGCAGTGTTCATTAACAATCTCTATATTTATATCAAGAACATTTTCAACATCATCATTTACGTTACCTTGTGTGAGGGGGATGGAATTTGGATAAATTTGTTTAGCAACTTGATTAAAATCTAACATATTACAAACAAGAATATGATCAATATATCTACTATTATTACTTAACAATTTAGCAAGTGTTAATTTTTCTGGGATGTTATCTTTCTTGCTACTGTCAACTAAGTTTTTCATAAATTTAAATTCTAAAGCAAGCAAGAATAAGTCTGCAATTAGGCTAAGGGCTAGCATTTCCACCCATAGGAATTCCTAATATTTGTTTGAAAATGTAGGGCCCGAATCTAACATAAGTATTGAAAAGGAGGAATTTAAGGGCATCTTAAGTTTAGTTCTATCAAAATATACTGAACTAGTGGGATCAAAGCTAAGTGACGCATTATTAAAATATGAATTAACATTTATGTAACGATTACGACTACTTTCAAATCTGTCACAATGCAAATCTATAATAAAGCAAAGTTCTGAAAATACTAAATCTAAAGGCAAATTGGTATACAAAGTTGAAAAGTCGAAGCTATGTACTGAGGTAACTTTCTGCATGGTATTAAGTTTATCAATAACTTCTACTGAATTACCAACACTCCAATAATAGTTAATGCCAGTTCTATTCTTGATGGTATCACAATATCGTTTATGAGTACTTTTAATGTATTTTAAGCAATGTACGACTTGTTTTGACAAAGTTTTAGTGGTAGCAAATTTTGCTCCGGCAATAAAGCGATATTTATAAGGTCTTTTATGAAATTTGGGTAACATGTATTTAGCAATGCATTTATTCTTATCAGAAAGTTTAATATCAAAGGTTATATTTTTATTAGTATGTTCATTAATTAAGTTATCAACAATTCAATTTTCTTGAATTTCATAAACAGAATTACTGCAAATATTTTTATTTAATATATTACCTTTAATGCGTGAGAACTTTTACCACTACTCACCATGATAAGACTCCCTCTCCCCTTGAAGGGAAAGGTGTAAGCTTCATGCGTTAGAAGCGCAATGATCTATGCTTCAGAAACTGTCAAAGCGGATGATATCAACAGAATGGAACACAATGAGATGAGAATGGTAAGATGGATGTGTGGTGCCAAACTGCAAGATAGGATATCAAGTAAAGAGCTAAGGAGGTTAGGTATCAAGAGTATCAGTGATGAGATGCATACTAGCAGGCTTGGATGGTTTGGACATGTGGAGAGGAAGGATGAACTAAGCTGGGTGAAAAGATGCAAGTCCATTAATGTGGAGGGAGTTGCACCAAGGGATGAACCAAGAAAGACGTGGGATCGGACCTTGCGGTCTGACTTAAAATTAAAGAACCTGACAAGTGAGGCAGCTCTTAACATGGTTGCCTGGACCGCCGCCATTAGGACGTGAGACCGGAACCGCGCTTCGTGTGGAGCACACGGTCTTTAAATGTGTGTATGTATGTATATATATACAGTATCAGTAAAATAAGTTTGTGAAAAGGTAGCTTGGATTTTCCATTTTTTAAAGTAATCTATCTATCTATCTATCTATCTATCTATATGCTCAGGCCCAATCCCCATTTTGGGGGTAGCCGACTCAAGACAGAGCAGGAACAGGGAAAACACAAAAACAACATAAAACAAAAAATAAACACAGATAAAAAACACAAACTCATACACATCCAGGTCACCCAGGAGAAGACCCAGAGACCAGGGTTACCAAGGCCGCTCCAGCACTCCCCCGGCCCCTGACCACCCGGAGAGGTTCCGATCTCGGCAGGCAGACATGCAGCGGAGCCAAAGCCACAAGCCCTCCCACCACACTTCCAGGCACACCCTTCATATTAATCGTCTCCCCGGGCCAGGCGCCTGATGGACTATTATCTAGTCCAACTTGCACCCGACCCCTTACTCCAAATGACCACGTGTTCACTCAACTATTCACAAGCATTCTCCATTCACTCCTGTCCACCACCACTTCCCCTGCCTGATCTATAGTCATTCCTCTATCATCCAAAGCCTTTCTTACACAGTCTCTCCATCTCAATGGGGGTCTTCCTGCCCTTCTATCTCCCCTTGTACCTGACTCACATATTCTCTTTGTAAGCCTTTCATCTCCCATTCGTTCAACATGACCATACCAGCTCAGCACCCTTCTGTCCACTCTGGCTGACAGAGTAATAAAACCACAAAATTTTAAAATCTGATTATCTGAGGTGAGCCAACAGAGTAGCCTATAGTAAAGTCCTTTGAAACATTCAAGGCCTAGGCTATTGCAGATATGGAACCTGTGTTGATTTTTGCGAGTCCTATAGGTTTCTTATATCATATACTTCATTGCTATATATGTCATTGTACTGTAGGCTATAGGATATATAATGCCCCACCTAAATAGCTCATTAGAGGGGGTATGGAGGCAACATCTGCCAATAATACTAGGTTAGGTTTGGGTTAAGGTTATTAGATGATTTTTGCCATATACCGGTAGGCTATACAGAATCACTATTATTCAGGAAAAATTTGTCAAATTAAACAAAAATGTAACCGCCGCATCATTAAATTATAGCGACGATTCAGCGATTCCTGCAATAAATTGAAATCCATCCTTCCGAATCCTCCCTTCCTCGCGAGGACAGAGTCCACCTGGCCAGGCTGAGATGCGGACACCATCCAGCTCTCCTGAGCTATCAGAAGAGACTGGATGACTCCGTTGTCGACGCCTGCCCGGGATGTAACACAGCACCTCATACCATTAAACATATCATAGAAGACTGCATTTCACACAACCACTTACGCCAACAACACAATCTACACTCAATGAGAGCTCTGTGGGAAAGCCCGATCGTGGCCATGGCCTTTCTCAGGGACTCGGGGCTGTTCGGCCAGGCAGCTTAGGGAACAACAACAACAACAACAACCTAACCTAGTATTATGGGTGGGGGCTGCCGCCCCCACACCCCCGCTGGTTGAGTACTAATCCCTTAGTAAATACAAAAAAAAAAAAATTGGCTGTCGATTATACGAAGGTGAAAGAAAAGTCGATGAAGTCTACAGTGTTTACTCTGCAATGTTCAGCTTTGATTGTACATTGATAACGGGAAAGTACCGTATTGACAACCTTGTTACGAAAATTAAATTTTAGTAGCATACTTTTATATTAGGTTTTTCCGAGGGTTTAACACATTTTCATATGATCTTTAGAGCTGTCGATAACTGGAAGTACCGTATTGACAACCTTGTTACGAAAAATAAATGTTAGCCTAGTACCATACTTTTTTATTAGGTTTTGCCGAGGGTTAAAACAAATTTTCTTATGATCTTTAGAGCATATACATTCAATATTTATCTTCAAATATATCAATAAAATTTGTGGTATTAAAATAATATTGAACCGGGATTTCAGTTAATATTTACGAGTCGCACCACAGCTGGGATCTCATTTATAATGGTAGTTTTAGGTTCCTATCATTCTATGCTTCATTTCTAGGCCTATATACTTTTTATCCACGGGATTTTTTTTTTTTTTAGCATTAACCTAACCAAAAAACCTAACCTAACCTAACCTAATAGCCCCCAAATACATTTAGGTTAGGTTAGGTTAGGCCTAATGCAAAAAAAAAAAAAAAAAAAAAAAAAAAGGCTAGCCTAAAAAAAAAAACAAGAAAAAAAAAAATCCCGTGGATAAAAAGTATATAGGCCGGTAATTCTGCATAACTACTACTCCTGTTATTTTAGGTTTTATTTATTTTATTTATGTATTTTAATGCATTGTAAGTGTGTATATTATTGTTAGAAAGTGCGGAAAGCACTTTTTATTAGCATTTGCATTGTTAATTGTAATTATTCAGATACCCAACAATCTAGGAGTTTACTCGATTTAGTCAACTTTGAAAAGACATTAGCCTAACCTAACAACCTTACCTAACCTATCCTAGTATTATGGGTGGGGGCTGCCGCCCCCACACCCCCGCTGATTAGGTATTAAAACTATACAACATTGATGGGATAAAGTCTATGGTGTTTACTCTGCAATCTTCAGCTTTGGCTGTCGATAACAGGAAAGTACCATTAAAAATGTACCGACTTCTTGTAGGTTAAGCTCCACTCTGATTGGCTACTAAACATCGGGGAGGAGCCTCCAAGGAGGCTAGAATGTAAACAAACTTAACAAAGTGTCCTGGACTTGCTGTACAAAAATAACTCTGATAATGTTATAGGGGAGTGAAAATCAAATTGACAAAATAAAAAAAGTAGCACTTATCCGCACATCAGTAAGGTCCCCTGAGTAAGGTAAGAGCAAAACAAAATAATTCCACGAGACAGGAATTCCGTAATCGAGGAGTAGTTGTTCTGCAGAATAGCCGAACTGTTCAAATGACCTGGGAAGTGTATAGGCTTATTAAACCAAATACAAAACTTTGAATAGGTCTAGGCAGCTAGGCTAATGAGGTAAGAGATAGGCCTATGTGTTTTTTATCACTTTTCAACCCAAGACCAGCGGCCCCAGCGGGGGTCTGGGGGCAGCAGCCCCCAGGATGCCCAGATTAGCTTAGGTTAATGACCAGCTAGCCTATGTAAATACAGTAGCCTAGTGAACATTTGGTTTAGTCTGTGCTCAAAAATCAATTTTCTTTAGGAGGCCATACACTAAACAATTACCCAAAGAAAACATTAAAAACAACAAATTAGGCCTACCTGAAAAAATCGTATCTGGTTGGTGATAATTTGTTATCAAAATACGTTTTTTTCCAGTTTCCGCGTCCGCTGAACCATCCAAAAACACGCTAAAAGGCGTGGTTTGAAGGGGGTAGGTGGTGGGGGGTAGTATAACTGTAGATTTACCAAGCATAGAATGATAGGAACCCAAAACTACCATTAGAAATGAGATCCCAGCTGTGGTGCGACTCGTAAATATTGACCGGGATTTCTAAAGGAATGAAGAATGGGGCTATTAACTATGTGAGAAGGGAGGTGATTCCACTCTTGGATGCTGCGTCAGGACTGGATCCCCTTTTCGAAAACTCCAGTTCCTTGTGGTGGCTGGCTGGTCTGGTACTGACTATTCGGAGTTTCGGACATAGGGATCCGTCGCTTTGTTTACATCCGAATGTCAAAAGTCCAAAGTTCAGCCTTCAAATCGGCACTTCCTGATGTATCAAAGAGTTTTCAGCCAGCTAGAAAACGTATTTTTATGGAGGACTTTCCTATGATAATTCTTTGGTATCATGCTTACGATGATGCTGGTGATGAAGATGATGACTAGCAGGCTTGGATATTACAGAGATACCTTTAGTACACTGTGCATCATCGGTGAAGAAGGACAGACACTGAAATATTAGATATTTTTTACACTTAGCGATTTTCATAACTAATTTAGCAAAACCAGGATTAGTTGGGAACGCTGCTCTCATGTTGTGGTCCCTTCTGTAAACTCATTCCACGAAGGTCCTCAGGGAACTAGTGTTATAATGAAGGAACAAACGCTGTCTCCTTCACCTAGCTCAACATGTGAAGTGAGTATAGGCTAGTCTGATGAATATATTAAGTTATAGCCTAGGCCTAATTCCTTGTATGATAGTCTATATGTACGGTAAGTTACTGACATTCAATCGGTCTTGAGATTCTGAGAGCTAGCCTACAGGAATTTGAAGATCAATTTTAAATTTACTCTGTTCGTACTTACCATTAACATTTAAAGGTCAGGAAATAGTCATGCAATAAACACAGATATTTTTTCCTACATCAGAATTAACCATTATCATTTAAAGGTCAGGAAATAGTCATGCAATAAACACAGATATTTGTTCCTACATCAGAATTAGCCTAAGCGGTTATACTGATGTTTTGGACCGACAGTTAGCCCATCGATCTGTTTAGGCCTAATAGGTCAGGTAAAGCATATACATCATTGCTATATATGGCATTAAGAGCTGAAATGTATTATAGCCTAAGGGAGAAAAAAAAAAAAAAGGCTAAAATACATGTAGGCCTAGGCTACTGTAAAACAATAAGTTTTTCAGCCAGTACCCAACCAGCGGGGGTGTGGGGGCGGCAGCCCCCACCCATATACTAGGTTAGGTTAGGTTGTTGTTGTTGTTGTTCCCTAAGCTGCCTGGCCGAACAGCCCCGAGTCCCTGAGAAAGGCCATGGCCACAATCGGGCTTTCCCACAGAGCTCTCATTGAGTGTAGATTGTGTTGTTGGCGTAAGTGGTTGTGTGAAATGCAGTCTTCTATGATGTGTTTAATGGTATGGGGTGCTGTGTTACATCCCGGGCAGGTGTCGACAACGGAGTCATCCAGTCTCTTCTGATAGCTCAGGAGAGCTGGATGGTGTCCGCATCTCAGCCTGGCCAGGTGGACTCTGTCCTCGCGAGGAAGGGAGGATTCGGAAGGATGGATTTCGGGAGGTCGTGCATGCAGCTGCGTGTTGTCTGTGAGTGAGTGGATGGATCGGTGAGAGATATGAGTATGGATGTGCTTCTGGAAGTTGGTTCGGGGTGGGCAGGGAGGGAGAGAGGACAATAATTGTGTGTGATACCGTGTGTTGGGTGTTGTTTTGATATTTCTTGGTGTCTGTGGGTGTGTTGCCATGTAGTTTAGTGGGTGGTCTTGGTTCGTGGAGGCTGCTGCCAGGAATTGAGTGCCTCTCATGTCCAGATGGTCTTTGGTTAGGTTAGGTTAGGTTGTTAAGTTAGGCTAATAGCAAAAACAAAAAAAAGAGTAACCCAACCAGCGGGGGTGTGGAGGCGGCAGCCCCCACCCATAATACTAGGATAGGTAAGGTAAGGTTGTTGGGTTAGGCTAATGTCTTCCCAAAGTTGACTATTTTTATAACATGAAATATTAGGCTACCCACTCCACCCCGTGAAATCCGAGCCAGCTTTCGTCAAAAGTTGGCTCGGGTATTCACAAAATTGGGTTGTATGGGTTTGCAATTTGGGAAAACCCGAGCCAAGTTTTCATACAAAACGCTATATTATTGTATTTTTACCCTTTTAAACCCTCATTTTCCCTGAACTTCATAGCCCTCCCCACTAGTGGGGGGCGTGTTTTTAGATTGTTGGATAATGGATAAATACTCATTTCCGCTCCTCTTCAGTATAAAACAACACTATATCTGAAGGAAAAATTACAAAAAACAAAATAAAACTTACTGAAATCGCTGTCGGTCCAAAAAGTCAGGTTTACCGCCTAAGCTAGATAAGCTAGATCTAGATAAGCTAGATAAGCTAGATAAGCTAGATAAGCTAGATAAGCTAGATCTACTGGTGATCTTCTTTCATATCTTACTAACTCTTGGTCATCCTCCTTTCGGGACTTCGGTGAGACTTTTTCTATTGCACTAGACATATCGAAAGCCTTCGATAGAGTCTGGCATAAATCTTTAATTTCTAAACTACCCTCCTTCGGTTTCTATCCCTCCATCTGTGCCTTTGTCTCTAATTTCCTTTCCGGCCGTTCCATAGCTGCGGTTGTGGACGGCCATTGTTCACTTCCTCACCCTATAAACTCCGGTGTTCCTCAGGGCTCTGTCCTATCTCCTATTCTCTTTCTAATTTTTATAAATGATCTCCTTAACTGTACCTTAATTCCCATCCATTCATACGCAGACACCTCAACCTTACACTACTCCATTAGTTTTTCAGAACGCCCCCCAGCCAGCAATCCTCAACGACAAACGTAATGAAGCCATAGAACTCTTAAATTATGATCTAAATACTATTTCCAATGGGGCAGAGAAAACCTTGTTAACTTTAATGCTTCCAAAACCCAATTTCTCCATCTATCTACCCGTCAGGATCTCCCAGCGGGATATCCCTTATTCTTCAACAATACAAAAATCAACCCTTCATCTTCTCTCAATATTCTTGGTGTCTCTTTTTTCTTCTGTGCTCTCATTTGGAAGGACCATATTACCAGTCTTGCTAAGGCAGCCTCCCAGAAGCTGGGTGTGCTCAACCGCCTTAGGGGGTTCTTTTCCCCTGCACAGCTTCTTTGCTCTGTACAGGGGCATAGTGCGCCCTTGTATTGAGTATTGTTCACATGTGTGGGGAGGTTCCTCTCACACCGCTCTCCTAGACAAAGTTGAAAGGAAGGCCTTTAGTATCATTTACTCCCGTCCACTCACCAACTCTCTGCAATCTCTCTCTCTCCGCCGCGCAATGTTGCATCTCTCTCGCTATTCTATCGCTACTATAATAATCAGTGTTCCTCAGAGCTATCCAGTGCATACCACCTCCTTTACGTAGGGCACGTGGTACCCGTCTTGCAACTCAATCCCACCCCTACTCTGTGCAAACTCTCCCAACCCAAGAGTGAAACGTTACTCTCAAACTTTCTTCTACTCAACATCTGAGCTCTGGAACTCTCTCCCAGAATCAGTCTTTCCCTCTTCCTATGACTTAAATTGCTTCAAACTCCGTGTGTCCAGGCATTTTGGCTCGAACGTCCCTTGATTTTGGCCCTGTCACTCTTTCAACTATGGGGGAGGCACTCGCTATAGGCAGTTATGCCTTTTGCCTCCCTCAATCACATAGAAAAAAAAAAAAAAAAAAAAAAAAAAAAGCTGTTCGTGTTATTGCTTATTGTGGCTTACACTAGCAGCCCTAGTCTAGGCCTATAGGTGAATATAACTGGTAAATATTTAGCTATGGTCCCGTTAAAATATCCTCAAGTAACCTATTAAAAACTGTTCAGGGGACTGGTTAGAACTTGTAGGATGTTTAATTGAAGGTCGGAAATCAGTATTTACTGAGAAATAAAAGTCTTAAATGCGCTATGTTTTACGGGAGGGTCTGTACGCTGCCACATACGCGCGGCCCCGCCCACTGCCCATAATGTACAAATATTATATTAGATTAGATTTAGATTAGATTAGATTAGATTAGATTAGATTAGATTAACCTAACCTAACCTAACCCAACCCAACGCTAATATAATATAATATAATATAATATAATATAACATAACTTAAATTACCTGGGAAAGAGAGGGCAGGAACCCTGGGTGACCCATAGCGCATCTTAAGACTTATTTCTCAGTAAATACTGGCTTCCGACATTCAATTAAACATCCTACAAGTTCTAACCAGTCCCCTGAACAGTTTTTAATAGGTTACTTGAGGATATTTTAACGGGACCATAGCTAAACATTTATCATATAACTTTTTGAGGTAGGCTAGGCCATAGTGTACTGGTAATTCTGCAGGAAACGATGCCACCTTCCGAGAAATTTTAGGACATTTGGTAAGGGTTGTGTCAGCGGGCATACACCGTCGCTTTGTTTACATAGCCTAGAGGCCCAAGTCGTACGCTCGCAGTCGCGTTCACATCTAATTTTACTGCTTTTCTTTACAAAATTGTCTTTTGGCCAGCTGTTATTTGTCCCCTACAGCCCTGCTGCTGGTAATAACCTATATAGGATATGATGACAATAAGTCATGGCCTCATGGGGGGTGAGGGGGGGCCGTATTATTGTATCCCAGTGTGAGGTGCTAGAGTTCCCTGTGACAGGTTAAAAGTTAAAACAGACCATATGCCTATCATTTGAATCAAAATCAGTTAAATCACAACTGTATTTCAATATATTTGACTTAATGTTATTGTATTAGGGCGCTATATATAGCCTATAAGAAAAAATCATATAAGAAAACAAAAAAAAGTCATAAACATTTTTGAAAATGTTCTCCGAAGAGACTCGAAGCTGGTACCAGGGCTAAAATCTCTCAGTTACCCTGATTGACTGCAAGTGCTAGAAATACCTTCAATGGCCTATCGACGTGCAAGGGGTGAAGTGATCGAGGTATACAAGATAGTGAATGGACAGTATGACAGTGACAGTGAGGTGAACTTCCTTCTTGAGAGGAATGAAGGACCAACCCGAGGCAACAGCAAGAAACTGGCCAAGGAAAGAACAAGAACGAAGAGGCGGCAGATGTACTTCAGCTCAAGAATCGTTGATGTGTGGAATAGCCTACCTAACGCAGTGATTGAGGCAGGGAGTGTGGTGATTTTTGAAAAACGCCTCGACAAGTTCTGGAGTTCTCAAGCCATCAAATACGACTTTCAGGAAAAATTAATAACCACCCCGGGCCACCACGTTAGTTTAAGTTTTGAGGAAGATGAAGATCTGGATATAGAGGACTAGTAAGACCTGCGTCCAGTATCACCGTAAGGTTCCGTAAGGTAAGGTAAGATATTAGGTTAGGTTGGTTAGGTCTATCTATCTATCTATTGCCTGATGCCGTGATCCTCGAAGTGGTGGCCACGAACAAACCATCCCCATGCACCTCTGTCCCCAGTCAGTCGACGCCCCTCCCCCCAACCAGCACCGCCTTCGTTCATGTACTTCCTCACTCCATCCTTCCACCTCTCATTCGGTCTACCTCTCCCTCTGTCCCTCCACCTCGCTCTCGTACACCCTCTTAGTCATTCTCTCGCTTTCCATACGTTCCATATGGCCGAACCATCTCAAGTTGTTCCTTTTCACACTTTCCAGCACATCTACCTCCACACCACACCTCCTTCTTACTTCCTCATTAGTCTGTCTATCCCTCCATGTAACTCCGCACTCACTCCTTAAGTAATTAATTTCCACTGCTCTCACTCTTGGTCTGAGTCTCTCAACCAACGTCCATGCTTCGCTTCCGTAAGTCAGTGTCGGGATTACCACACTGTCATGCAAGGACTTCTTCACTTCCATACTGACCACCCTATTTCTTGTTACTGTTTTCAGCATTCCTACAACCCTCTTCCCCTGTTGTACCCTCTCCCGCACTTCTTCATCCATAGTCCCATCTTTACTCAACACATTGCCCAGATACTTAAAAGAGTTGATGATCTCCATAGCCTGACCGTTCAGCTTCACCTCACACTCTGTGACTTCACCCCTTTCGAAGACCAAAACCTTGCTCTTCCCCGCATTTACCTTCAAATTCTGTTTTTCACACACTGTTCCAAACTCATTTACCAGACCCTGCAACTCCCATTCATTATCACTCATTAGAACTGTATCATCCGCAAACAGCAGTATACCGTAGGTAGCTTCCACTCAATTCCCTCCCTTTTCAGCGATACACCAACATCCACTGCTCTTGATAGTATTTCTTTCATGACTCCATCCATATATACAGTAAACAACCACGGGGACATCACACACCCCTGTTTCAAACCAACATTCAGGTCAAAGAACTCGCTCTGCTCACTCTCCACACGTACTGCAGCCTTTGCACCCTCATACATGCTCTTCACTGCTTTCAGCAACTTGCCATCTACTCAGTATATTCTAAGTACTTTCCACAAACCTTCTCTATCCACTCTGTCATAGGCCTTCTCCAAGTCCATAAAGGCAACATACATCTTTTGTTTCTTCTCCAGATATTTTTCCACAACACAATTCAGGGTAAAAATCTGATCTACACATCCTCTTCCCTTCCTAAAAACCTCCCTGCTCGTCGCCTATCCATTTCTCCGTTCTCACTCTCACTCTATCAATCACTACCCTACTGTATACCTTCCCTACTATGCTTAGAAGACATATTCCTTGGTGGTTACCACACACTCCTCTTTCCCCTTTGCCCTTATATAGGGGGACTATTATGCCAGTCTTCCAGTCATCGGGTGCACTCCCCTTCTCCCATGCTAGTTTGCACATTTTCCATACCCATTCGATCACTATCTCACCACCATACCTCAACATTTCCCCACACACTCCATCTGTTCCTGGTGCTTTCCCCAACTTCACTCTTTTCATGGCTTCCCACACTTCTGACCTCCTCCTCCACTACTTCTCCTATTCTCCCTCCCATACCATATCCAGCTATGTTTGCTGGCTCTTCATTCCTTACATATAGCAACTCATTGAAGTACTCCCTCCATCTTTCGACTCTCTCTTGCTTCTCGGCTAGCATTCTCCCATTCTTATCTTTCACACCCTTACTGTTTCCCTTGCTACCTTCCCTAACTTTTTTGACTTCTTTCCAGAACAGTTTCTTACTCTCCCTCCATTTTACACTCAGATCTCGAAACCAATGGGGCAAAACTTGAGGGAGAAAGGGGTCAAGAGAATAATCCCTCAAGTGAAACTCTCCCCTTAACAAGTTCATAGTTGGTTCCATACCACATCCTCCACTCCTCTCCCCTCTTTATATCCCCCCCCCCCTCCCTCCATCAACTAGACCCTCTATTTTTTCACAGTTTTGCACAGTACCGGTATATGGGTTAATAAGCTCATAATTTTTTTCTTTATTGACTCCAAGACTATTACATACATACCTGTACATACATACATACATACATACAAGACATACATACAAGTTTCAAGACCATTTTGTCCACAGAGAATGTGGTTACAGTCACGTCCTATTTATGTTCAACAGGGGTGCCGAGTGTGAGTGTTGTATAAGGTGAAGGTAAATGATCATGTTAAGAGGACGCCTTACCACCACCACTACCACCGGGCCAAATGACGGACTGTGTACAGAGGAAAACCTTGCCGCCCGTAATGAACACTAACACACTGACAGCCAGGAAGAATGCCAGGGTGAGTTTATGGACATGCTACACTTAAATTATACAAATGATGGTGTGCATAGGGTTTGAGTACGCAAGATATTTAGTAGTGTGCAAGGTAGACTAAGGGAAGTGACTGATTAAAGCGTTGTTTCCACATAGCGATTTTGATAAGTTCTTTTGCCTTTATATTGTGTCGTCCCAGTTTTGGTTTGTTTATTTTGCAAGTTTTACATTATTATTACATACTGATACATGTCGTGGGAACAGCCAAGCTTAGTCTAGAACTCAAGGGTGGAACGAGTCGACATTGAGGATATGTTTCTGTAGTGTAAATGTATAGTTAAGTCTGTGTAACAAGGGCACTCCATAGCCCTGTCAATCAAGGGAGTGCACGGTGTTGATAACTGTATCTGCATCAGTTTGTTGATGAAATGTGTTACCTGGGTAATATGATCAGTGTAGAGGTTAGCTTTATTGTATGAGTCATTAGTGGTTGGAAGAAGTTAAGAGGGAGGTGGTGAATTGGCAGGGTGTCAAACTGGAGGAATGTTGGTTGAAGACTTGATTGAATATGAGAAGGAATACAAGACAATTAACATGATATAACATTGTTTTGGCCATTTTATCACTTCCAAAGACATAATTTGAACTAGAAACCATAATTTTATGTTTGCATTTACAGTAATAGACTAAAAAGAATGGACTTTGCTTTCATTTGACACCCTGAGTAAGGATTTATTGTAATTGCATATTATGATTTATACCTTCAGGTCATTAGTTTTCTGACCACTTGCCTCTCCATTACTTGTTAGTGACACTAATCTGCAGAATATCTTGGCAGTAAATTCTCATCTCCCAAGTATAGATATTTATGAAAATTTTTGCTTGGCACTGGTGAGTGTATAATGGCCCTTAAAGATGAATACATTAATCCCTTTTCTGACAAAGTCTTCTAATTTATAGTCTAACCATATTTAGACGATTTTGTGCAGTTGAAGAAGGATCTGTGGTAGTAAAAAGAGTTACCCCTAGAGTAATCGAGTTAATACTTCTACCATTTGGGAAGAGTCAGCCAGGGAATCTGCATTAAAAGCTACAGCCAATTTTCTCTAACCCTTTTTAACCCGCTGAGGACCAGCTAGTTTATAATAAATGTACCACCAGGGACCGGCTGTTTTGGATTTTTTTTTTCCCAGAAACAATAGCGAATGGGTTAGGAATGAAGGAAAAACCACAAAAAAACGATCAAAAAGGTAAAAAATTGGTCCTACGGAGCCCCCGAAAGTCGACTTTACAAGAGTAAAAAATTGAAGGCAATAACACCCAAAATACAATTTTTTGCGCGCTGACGCGCACGCGGTTGTACTTTGAGAGTTTTCAACCATCGGCATGGTTGCGTGGGATACTTACACAGTTCCCATACAAATCTGAGCCCTCTAGGTGCCATAGGACCGGAGTAAATGGGACCGGACCGGCCAGGACGCATGGTTTGCGTCGCTGGGGTTTAGCGTTACATACATTGAGGACGCATGGTTTGCGTCGCTGGGGTTATGTGGGTTAAGTTACAGAGGTTAGGAGTCATGATTTCTGGGCTACCTATAATGAACATGGTATAGTATAGTACGGTATAGTATAGTATAGTATAGTACTGTATGTGTAAACAGACCCCTGCCATACCACTGTGTAACATGTCAACCTTCTGTCATCAGTCACTTGCCAGCTGGCACGTGTCATACACATATATGTAAAGTTGCCCTCATAAGTTCTGTTCCTCCGTGATATTACTATACATAGAAATATAATGCGCATGATTGAAATATGAGTGTAGTTTCTTATACAGTGGTAACCTGATCTGATTAGGCAACTATAAGTAAAAGAAACCAACCTTGCAATTCATTCATACTAATTTTACTTTCATGCATAAGATCACAACGAGGAACAGAACTTATGTGGGCAACTGTACACACATGTTGTTGATGAAATATTTTTATACTAGCCCACTGAGCCAGAGTCCACACAAGGCTTGTATACAGTTACACACACTTTGATCTGTAGCAAGTACTGTGTGGTTTCAATCGCAAGTCTTAATGGCGGCATTCCAAGTACAGTATAACATTACAGTACTGTATAATTTTCCCAAGTTGAATGAAGTTGTTTAAACTTGGATTTACAAATAATACAGGTACCGTACCGTATTACATCAAAGTTGTGAATGTGTGAAAGTCACAAAGTTCTGTAGCAGCTGTAACAGATGTTACTGGTGGCTTTATAGACCAACTGACCAGAATACAGTTATGTTTCTGTATAATTTATACAAATTATTACCATACATTGCATAGTCTGGGAGTTTACTCCAATAACCTCCCCTTAAATAGTCTTTTGTTTGCCAGCCTGATAATTAGCTTACATGTTTTGCTAAGAACGTCTGATACAGCAACACGTTCTCCTTACAGATGACTAATCCTGGTTGGGTGCTACAAAGAGTTTCTACTGGGTACGTGCATGTGTGCTTGGAACATCTCTTATAGCATCATGTTCTCCTTGCAGATGGCTAGTCCTGGTTGGGTGCTACTGGGTATGTGTATGTGTGATGGGAACATCGTATATAGCAACACCTCTTCTCCTTACAGATGAATAGTCCAGGTTGGGTGCTACAGAGGGTACTACTGGGTATGTGTATTATCCAGATTACTGTGACCAGTTACTTGGCCTTCAGGATCTTTGCCATCACCAGCGTCTCCACGGTTCCCAGGGTCGACTCTAACCAAGGACCGGGAGGGAAGGGAAATGACAAGAAAAAGGTTTTAGGTGAGTTGCCATATTTTGTATAAATATTCAAGAATCATTTTGCTAATACTTACATGGTTTCAAAAAATTAGAATAGTGTACAGTGCTGTACAGTGTGAAAAGGAACACCGTGAGATGGTTCAGCCATGTGGAACGTATGGGAAGCGAGAGAATTGCTATAAGAGAGTGTTCGAGAGTGAGGTGGAAGGACAGAGAGGGAGAGGTAGACCGAGTGAGAGGTGGAAGGATGGAGTTAAGAAGTATATGAGTGAAGGCGGTGCTGGATGGGAGGAGGGGCGTTGACTGAATGGGGACAGAGGTGCATGGGACCGTTTCGTTCGTGACCATCCCTTCGGGGATCACGGTGTCCGGCAATAGATAGATAGGCTAGATAGTTAAACTATTAAGTGGACCCAGGTGCGCTAACGAACATACTCTCTCTCAGATACCTGTCTTAACTCAGGATAATTTGACAGCTACATATAATAATTTTATTTCTTCACTCCACAATGCGCAAAATAAATATATCCCCAAAAGAAAATTTAGATCAACACAGAACCAACCCAAATGGATGAATAATAGACTATTAGACCTTCTAGGAAAAAAGAGAGGAATATATCGAAAAATAAAGAAAGGCGAAATTCACCTACTTGCTTACTATCAGAATCTATCAAGAGAGGTTAAAAAATGTATAAGGACAGACAAAAGAAATTATGAAATCAGGATAGCCAATGACTCAAAAAATAACCCTAAGGCTTTTTACCAGCTATATAAATCTAAAGTTAGAGATAAAATAGGCCCCCTTAAAACTTCGATAGGAGAAATGACAGAAAATGATTTAGAAATGTGCAGTACATTAAATAGTCAGTTTCTATCCGTTTTCACTAATGAAAATTTGGCACAGATTCCAGAAGTCCGTAAGGTATATAGCGATAGTATAGAAAATAGGTTAAGTACGGTTACTATAAGTAGAAATGATGTGCTTAAGGAAATTGACAGACTGAAACCTCAGAAATCGCCTGGTCCCGATGAGGTATATGCCAGAGTATTAAAAGAATGCAGAGATGAGTTAAGTTACCCAATAACATTTCTTTTTAACAATTCATTAGAAACAGGTATAGTTCCAGAAGCTTGGAAGCTTGCAAATGTAGTTCCGATTTTCAAAAAAGGTGATAAATCAATAGCATCCAATTACCGTCCCATTAGTCTCACTTCAATCATAGGAAAGCTACTAGAGTCAATTATCGCTAGGAAAATGAGAAACCACTTAGAAACATTTAACTTAATCAATTCTTCTCAGCATGGATTCACTCAGGGACGTTCTTGCCTTACTAATTTGCTTAGTTTTTTCTCAGAGGTATATGAAGCAGTAGATAATGACAAGGCATACGATATTATATATTTAGATTTCAGTAGAGCTTTCGACAGAGTCCCTCATGAGAGATTGATGAGAAAGGTTGAGGCACATGGAATAGGTGGGGCGTTGTTGGGATGGATTAGGTCATGGCTAATTGGTAGGAAACAGAGAGTCAGCATAAATGGTACCAAGTCAGAGTGGGGAGCAGTCAAAAGTGGTGTCCCCCAGGGATCGGTATTAGGTCCCCTGTTGTTTCTTATATACATAAATGACCTAGATTTAGGTATAACTAGTAGGATAAGTAAATTCGCAGACGATACTAAAATGGGGAGATCAATTGATTCAGATAGCGATATAGAGTGCCTCCAAAGGGATCTAGATACCTTACATGAATGGTCAGTAAATTGGCAGATGAAGTTTAACATTGACAAATGCAAGGTATTAAAGATAGGGAAGATGCAAACAAATGTTAAATATAAACTAGCTAATTTAGAATTAGAAAATTCAGACTGCGAGAAAGATCTAGGTGTGTTTGTTAGCAATGATTTGAAGCCTAGAAAACAGTGTATAGGCGTTCGTAATAAGGCAAACAGGATTCTCGGGTTCATCTCTAGGAGTGTGAGTAACAGAACTGCTGATGTTATCTTAAAACTTTACTTGTCATTAGTGAGACCCCATATGGATTATGCTGTCCAATTTTGGTGTCCTTATTACAGAATGGACATAGATTCATTGGAGAGAGTACAGCGTAGAATGACAAAAATGATCCATAATATTAGAAATCTTCCGTATGAAGAAAGGTTGAAGAAATTAGGTTTACATTCGTTAGAGGGGATATGATAGAGGTGTTCAAGTGGGTTAGTGGGATTAACAAAGGGGACATGACAAATGTACTAAAGCTCAGTGATAGTGAAAGAACTCGTACCAATGGTTTCAAATTAGATAAATTTAGTTTCAGAAAAGATATAGGCAAATATTGGTTTGGTAACAGAGTTGTAGATGGGTGGAATGGACTACCAAGTGCTATAGTGGGATCTAAAACTGTAGGGAGCTTTAAGATAAAATTGGATAAGCATATGGACGAGAAGGGTTGGGTGTGAAGGGGGATCAGCCGGGTTGGGCCAATCAGCGCTCTGCAGACCCCCATAATCCTGCGTTAATCTCTAACCGTTTTGGTAAGATGATCCTCAGGGTATTAGAGTGTTGAGCCTATAATTGGGCTTTGTAATTGATTTGGGGTTGTGTGGGACAGGGATCTGCCTTGCTTAGGCCAATCGGCTTTCTGCAGACTCCCATTTTCTTATGTTCTTATGTTCTTATAGTACTGTACAGTGCTGCACAGTAGTATACTGTACTGTACTGAACTCTATTGTAGAGTACAGTATAGTGCCCTCGCTATTATTGCAGAGGTGATGTATGGTTGTCAAATCATGAATGGGTTAATGCATAGTATTAAAGAAAGTGAATGAATAACTATTGTACCCACTTCTATTTCATTATGTGATTGGACACTAGGAGTGTCAGTGAAGTGATGCGCACAAGCCGACTTGGTTGGTTTGGACATGTGGAGAGAATGGATGATCAGAACTGGGTGAAGAAATGCTGGACTGTGAACGTGGGGGGAGCTGCGCGTAGGGGTGGACCTAGAATGACGTGGGCTCGGGTACTCCGGTCCGATCTCAAAATAAAGAACTTGACAATAGAGGCAGCCCTTGACAGGGTCGCCTGGAAAGCTGCCATTTAGGACGTGAGACTGTAACCACATTCTCTGTGGACAAAACGGTCTTTAAAAGTGTATGTATGTGTATGTATGTACCTGTATGTACAGTATGTACTGCGCTGGGACTAGTGGAATCTCGGTCATCAATCACAAAATAACGCACTGTACATTTCTCTGAGGAATCTGACTGTATGATACTAATCTAATGGACATTGCACACCCTCTGGGATGGAGAATATTTGTGAAACTGGCCAACGAAGATAGAAGATTAAAGCAGGTTGGTGCGAAATTATATGAGAAGCTGGAGTTTAACCTTTTCAGCACAATTACATAATTTTTTTCTCATTATGGATACCATTAGACAATTTTCTTTGGATTATTATGTTCTACCTCTAGGAACCAAAGGGGTAAATACTGTACTATCTCAATGAACCATCTGAATACCATTAGACAATTTTCTTTGGCTTATATTCTACCTCTAGGTATCAGAAGGGTAAATACTATCTCAATGAACCATCTGAATAACATAGGACCTTCTTTAACTGCATTAAATCGTTAAATGTTAGTCAGAATAAAAGGTAAAGAAGGCATACTTGTTTTGAAGGGATTAAACCAGATTCATTACAGCCTGTAAACTAATAGGGCTAAACATGAGGGAGAAGGGGGTCCAGAAAAAAAACTTAAAGCAGATCCACGCACACAACGATCCCAACGGTTGTCCTTGTATTTTCAGACTTTGACATAGGTGAGAACGAGGCCGCCATAGTGTTAGCAGAGCAGGAGGTGAAGCCCAACTTACCTGCCGGGTTTGAGGTCAAGTGGGGTGAGGCTCCTCGGAAACAACAGGTCCGTACACTCACACATCTTAACACCGTATCACACAACCGCTTTATTTTTTTAAATTTCAAAGTAGAAATTTCTATTATTATTTGTTATTTTATTTATTATTTATTTTTTTAATTAGCTCCCTAGACTTCCATTAAGTTTAAAAAGGTACCCCCAAGAAGACCCCCCTTCCAGAAAAATTTGTGCAATTTCCGATCGAAAAATGGCCCGGCTAAAGGGCGATTTCTCCTAAATTGCAGGTAATAATCGACACGTAATGGCACAAAAGGTCTTAAAATTGCCAAACTAATGGGACGAAGGTCTTTAAATCTCAGAACTAGTGAGGCTAAACACGAGGGAGAAGGGGGTTCATAAATTTCTTTCAAGCAATACTTTAAGGCTGTCTTGGTTTGGTATTGGAATTAGACTGAGCATATTTTTTGGGGGTGAGCTAAATTCTAATAAATCTTTAGCTCAGAAGATACAGTGTACTGTATACAGTATACCGTATATACTTATGTGTGGTTTTGTGTTTTATTTCATATTGTTTTGCTAAATCTTCAATGCGTTTTTTCCACATACTGTCGTGATTTTGATAAATTCTTTTGTCTTTATATTGTGCATTTCTTGCTTTGGTTTGTTTGTTTTGCAAGTTTTACATTTTAATTAATAAGAAGTTTACCCAGACCATGGATAATTATGCATTAACAGACTGGTGATAGTGTGGTGGTGGTGGAGGTGTGGAGTAAGGCAGCCGTGGGATCATACTTGTGGCACCATATATTGGACGGCACCGAGGCACTGGATGACAGTACACCCGGTGCCACACTAGGGGAGGTCACCACACCTACCTTCACTCTCAGGTACAGGTCAGGTAATGTACAACACAACACCTCTTTCTATAGTACAGTACTAGTGTCTATTCGCTGTAAGTAGGCGAGAAATCATGACCTCTAACCTCTGTAACTCAAAAACGACAACAGTAATCGAGCTAATATTTCTACCATTTGGGAAGGGCCAGCCAGGGAATAGGTTTGGACAATTACAGCCCATCTGCTCAAGCCCTTTTTTAGTTACAGAGGATAGAGGTTATGGTGTCTCGCCTACTTGTTGTTAAGAAGGCAAACAAAATAATTGGCTTTATAGGCAGGTCATTTGAGCATAAATCCAAAGAAGTTATCTTAACCCTTTACAATTCCTTAGTCCGCCCTCTTCTGGAGTACTGCATTCAATCCTGGTACCCTTATTACCAAAAAGATATAAACAAGCTGGAACGAGTTCAGCATAGAGTTACCAAAATGATACCTAGCCTAAAGAACAAACCATACGAAGAGCGTCTTAGAGAATTAAATCTATTTCCTTTAACCCAGCGCAGATTAAGAGGTGACTTAATTCAAGTGTTCAAAATCATCAAAGGCATCGACAATATGAACTGTAGTAAGTACTTCACTATCGACCAATCTAATTACACACGGGGAAACAGTTGCAAAATTATTGGTAAATCTTTTAACTCACACGAATCTAAGAATTTCTTCTTCAATCGAGTTGTCAACTTGTGGAATGGGCTTCCCCGAGACATTATAGACTGCAGCACCGTTGATTCATTTAAACTCCGCTTAGACAAATATCTCGCATCAAACCCGCGACTGACTGCGTTTGTAAATGAATAACTTTAATTTATCCCCCCCTCAGTTACTAACCCATCTGTCCCCTACTAACTTCCTAATCCTGCCACGGACATTAGTTCCAGGGCAGTAGTTCCCTTTCCAATGTTCCCTTACCCACTCTAAACCACTGTTTGGACACTTGATCCTCAGTGTTTTGGAGGACAAGCAGCCTAGAAGGGTCACTAGACCTGTTGTTGCTTGATTTCCTTTGTACTCCTTTGTACTTACAGCGAATGGACCATAGTGTAGGTTTTATTTCAACTGATGGTAAACTGGATCCTTTAGCAGCTGATTTTTCAATACCAAATGGAAAAATATGCGGTCTTATTGCCAATTTTTCATAAGTAGCAACATATTTCACTACAAAATCGTAATATCTAAGTAATTTCTTAGTTTCTTACAGTAGATCCTCTGGAAAAAGGCAAACTAGGCCTGTGTATCCAGCTCAGTGCACTCTCTGCGGTCGTTCACGGTGTTGGCGGCGGCGGTAGCAGACGCAACATTTTTACTATTTTGTATTTTTGCTTTATAATCAAACTTCAAATCTTGTCTTCCCCATGCTTTATCAAGATTACTTTCAAACTTCCTTATTGATTCGGAATCGACTACATACTGGGGCGGTGCGTTCCACTCATTTACCACTCTATCACAAAATTAGTTCTTTGCCTTTTCAAGCCTATTTCTTTCTTTGTAAATTTTCTTAGTGTCCTCTCGTTCTTGTTCCCTCCCGCATCAAGAAGATACCTTCACACACATCCTCATCATACATTCCTGACACTATCTTAAAAGTCTCTATCATATCCCCTCTCTTTCTCCTATATGCCAGTGTCGGAAGCCCCAGTGTCCTCAACCTCTGCTCATAGCCCGCGTTCTTCAACGTTGGTACTAGCTTGCTAGCTCTCCTCTGCACTTTCTCCACTGCTTCTATATCCTTTACCATATATGGAGCCCACACCTGGTTCTCATATTCCAGGTGCGGCCTAACCAGCGCTGTATAGAGATTCCTGAATATTTCTTCGTCAAGTGACACAAATGTCCTCCTTATCAGCCCTACAATTCTATTGGCTTTGTTTATCTTTTCCGCTAAATGTTCCGAGAAATTTAACTTATTGTCTATCACTACTCCTATATCCTTTTCGGCATTAACTTCCTCCATCGCTTCATACATACTGTATCCTACCTTGTCTATCTTGCTTGTCCCAATCCGCATGTACTTGCATTTTTTGGATGAAAAGGCATTAACCAATGTTCAGACCATCCCTTCATGCCCTCCACATCTCCTTGAAGCAAACCCACATCTTCCTTACTCCTCACTCTTCTATACAGCTTAGTGTCAAGATGAAGATATGGCAATTTACCATCAGCTGGAAAAAAGTAGAATATAATTATAACTTTAGCTATTACTTAGCTTTGTTACAGATCAGGTAATGTACAGTCATGGCCAGGAATACTTGGACACCACCAATTGATAATTATATGATGGTGAGTATTGGAAAGTGAAACCGAGTACAGTACACCCCCGCTAACTCGGACTCGTTTTAGTCGGAAACCCGCACTTCTCGGAATGGCATCGGCCTCTCGGAAATGTCCCTGTATATCTCGGAAATTTCCGAGTTGGACGGGTTTGGTGTCCGGTTTACAATGTTCTCTCACTCGGTTTTAAGTGATTTTAGGATGAATTGAAGCCTGTGCCTTTTAATTAATGTGTTAATATTATTACTATGTACTGTACTGTCCCTGAAAACATAATAAGGTTCGTATTTGTCATTAATATGATGAATATCACATGTAAAAAAAAAAATTATCTCAATTTTCTCTGACGTGGACTTTCCTCTTCCAATTCTGAATTTTCCCTCTCTTAAGTCGGCCATAAGTCGAACTTCGGACATCTCGGAAAATCGGGCATCTCGGAAGTGGTCTCCCCCCAATTAGTCCGAGTTAGCGAGGGTTTACTGTACAGTACTGTAATTTGATCTTTGTGGCTCTTATCAGTTTATCAAAATAGTTCGCCATTGTATGATATGTGGGCCCCCCAAAAATTATTCAGAAATTCTTGACCACGACATTGCCAATATTAGATACAAATGTAAACATTGCAAAACAAACAAATTTTCTAATACAGTACCAAGTCTCTCTCTCAGTATGCAATTAAAATGTAAAACTTGCAAACTAAACAAACCAAAATTGGGACAAGGACAATATAAAGTCAAATTAAATTATCAAAATCGCTATGTGGAAACAACGCTTACTAAAATGAAAATTATTAAATAAAAGAACACAATCCACCACATGGGGTGTACATTACTACATGAGCAAGTTAATCTGTTTCCCAAGCAAACTAATCGTACATATAACAACGCACTATCGTCACGTTAAAGGAATTAGTAAAGTTTGGGAAGTCCGGGACGTTCTGGTAAATTTTACTATCACTCTAGCTCTATCACTCCACGATATACTAGTTGCTATAAAGAGACGAATGGTACAGTCAAAATTCAATAGTTTTCTAAAAAAAACTTTGATGATACTGTAATTTGTGTAAAATCTTTAAATACTGTAGGTCCAGTTTGCCGCACATGTTCCGTTCCTCATCATCCCACTCGACTCGACTCGAGACAGAGCCCGAATAGGAACAACACAACAGAAAACAATGAACACACAAAAACAAAACAGTAACCATAAAGAAATTTGTTGAGCTATTATTTGAGAGATAGTAACCATGAAGATATTTGTTGATCTATTATTTGACTAATGTTACTCTCCCCCAGGTCCTGGTATAGTGCCAGAGACAGTGCCGCGTGATGCCAGTCATGTGGTGTTGGTGGTAAATGGTCGTACTGGAGAGAAGGTGGAGGAGGCTCGAGTGTGGCTGCGTCACCTGGCATCCCTCACCCCAGTACCCTCCACGCTACTCTTAATGTTAGGCAATGAGGTCAGTTGGCTGGATCTCAGGTCAGGGTGTCTAACCAGAGCAGTTTAGTTTGAAGATTTGAATGAATTCATATTATCACCAACCCACGAATTAACTTACAAATAAACCTAAATAATTAAATCAAATTAAACTAATATGAGAATGAATTATTATGTTCTCTCCACCAACCAACTTTACTCCTAAACTCGATTAATGAAATTAACAAACACATGTGGCAGTCCGGGGATTCGAACCTAGGATGCTCACATCGAAAATCAACACACTTATGCATTGCACCACGAAGACAGTAAAAGAAAATTAACATGAAATGGCCAGCAAATACTGTAATTCATTATGTCCAGTGTTCTAGTTTAGCTATAAAATCAGGTAAGGTATATAAGTCCCAATTTGAAATACAGTACAGTATAGGTAATGTCAATAAAACTTAAGTCAGTCACTGCATTGTGTTATTTTGTTTTGTTGTTTATCATGTTACTATGGGTGAGGGCTGGTCCTATCCAGAGTGAGGTTTGGCATCCTCTACCCAACCTTAGCCTTATCTGTCTGTCTCTTTTACTGTCCTACTTTTCCTTCTTGGGGTGGGAAGCTAGGAATCCTCCTCCCCTTGTAGACTTCACCTAGTAGACGAGACAGAGAAAGGGGCGAGGGAACGCGAAAGTGGTCCCGGACCCTAAGATTTGGAACTTTAAACTGTAAAGCTTGACAAACTCGGTAAACAAAATAATAACAATAATCGCAACTTAGTGATTTTGAATAAGTTCTTTTCTCTTTATATTGTGCCATTCCTGTTTTGGTTTGTTTGTTTTGAAAGATTTACAATTGAATGACTATGTTGCATGACTATGTTGCTATGGTATTCCAGGAGTGTGATAATGACTGGGTGGAGCGTTACATCAGTCCTCGTGGTCCAGTGGTGGCGGTGTTACTGACTTATGACGACCCACGGATTGACAACACTCTCTTCTACCAGTGGCCACTCGGGGTTGCTACGTTAGTCTCCTCACGCACTTGTAGTTTGTTTAGACTTTTAAGATCTTTATGAGGAATTTTGTTTTTTCTGGACCCTCTTCTCCTTTATGTTTAGCCCCATTACTTTGGATGTTTTAACAAGTTTGATCCATTACTTTGGCAATTTTAAGACCTTCTGTGCCATTGAGATGTCTATTTTATCCTGGCGAGCTTAAGCTAGCCTGTAATTTAGGAGGAATCGGCTTCGGCTGGAACATTTTTCCATCAAAAAATTTACAAATTTATCTTGAAGGGGGGTCTTGGGGGTACTTTTTAAAACTTGATGGAGGTCTTTGGAAGAAAGTAAAGAAATAATAACTAAATAATTAAATTAACATATAAATACAAATTTCCCCTTAACCCTTCCTGCCCGGGTGTCATTTTAAAATTACACCACGGCAGATGGCCAGGAGCACGGGTGTCATTTTAAAATCCGTAAGCTTGAAAGCCTATTAAGCTTGGTTTGAAAGCCGTGCGTCCGACGCATGTAAACAAAGCCTGTCTTTGTGACACCGCACCTCCGAAAACAAGAAGGAGACGTTGGATCAATGTTGTTATTGACGAGATTAGTGTCTGCAAAGGTCCGATATTGCCAACATCGCATCGAATCTCTCTCCACGGAAATCGTCATCACAACTGAACCAGTTGACCTAGAACAGTGGTCAGCAACCCTTGAAGCTAGAAGAGCCATTTTTTTAAGTTTCATAAAAATGTTGTATTGTCAGAGCCGCAATACAAAACAAAATTGGTCTCATCAACCGAAATCTACAGGCTTCCCCAAGACGTTATAGACTGCAGCACCGTTGATTCATTTAAACTTCGCCTAGACAAATGCCTCGCATCAAACCCGCGACTGACTGCGTTTGTAAATGAATAACTATATTTTATTCCCCCCCCCCCCCCCCTTAGTTACTAACCCATCTGTCCCCTACTAAATTCCTAATCCTGCCACGGACATTAGTTCCAGGGCAGTAGTTCCCTTTCCAATGTTCCCTTACCCACTGTAAACCACTGTTTGGACACTTGATCCTCAGTGTTTTGGAGGACAAGCAGCCTAGAAGGGTCACTAGACCTGTTGTTGCTTGATTTCCTTTGTACTCCTTTGTACTACTTCAGAAATAAGATAATATACCCTACTTCTTAACTAAACAATTTACAGTGATATTGTTCAATATAATTGTATTCACAAAGCTTAGGAAAAATATGTGTCACATTTCTAGAAATCATAACGATTGATACCTATAGATCTTTTTGAAGTTGAATAACAAATCTAATATTGCCTTGAATGAGTTATATGATGCCTTTGTTTGAAGGAAGAATTATTATTTCTGAAGCTTCTGGAGCCACATAAGTGTCCTGGAAGAGCCGCATGCGGCTCCTGAGTCGCATGTTGCCTACCCCTGACCTAGAAAGCTCTACTCAACGCCAGTCTACAGATACGAAACACTGCTACGTTTAGAGATGCGTGGGAATTCTCTAGCAGTGAAAATAACAAAGATACGGGTAGCCTATTAAAGAAGTTTTTCGGCCAGATCGCCCGGATCTTAATAATGTCCTTAGGATGGCGAGCCCGGGCAAGAAGGGTTAAGCCTGCTAAACGTAGCTATTCATTAGTCTGTCATTTGAGACATTTCTATAGTTCATACTGTTATTATATATAGTAATTCCTCACTTAGAATTTTGTTTGTTCCTAGAAAACAAAACTTTTAATTACTGTAAACTATTTTAAGTGAAAGTTGTATAATTCTCCTACTCGATGAGACAGAAACGGGCGAGAGAACACGAAAGTGGTCCCGAATCCTGAGAATAGGAACATTAAATGTTGTTTCTGTTCGGGCTCCGTCTCGTGTTGGCCAACCCCAGCAATGGGGTATGTGCCGGAGTATATACATAGTTACATACTGTACATACATTTTAAGTGAAACCATTATTATTTTATTTGTTCTTGCAATTACCGGTATGCACCATTTTTGTCTGATTTATAACTGTTTTTGTCTTTCAAGCTAACATATGAGAGTATGTCTCAAAGCTTTTAAGATAATAAGTATGTGAAAGACTGTGAAACAACGAACCAATATATCCTAATATTTGTTATTAAGCAGTCATCTTCAGACATGACACACATCTAATATATTAAATAAAACCTCTTATTTCAGGTACCGACAGTTATATAAATTCAACCTCTTATTTCTTGTACAAAATGAACCCCTCTCATTTCAGCTACCGACAATTCCCGGTGATAAATGAGGATCAGATCAAGCCCTCTATTGGTCGCAAGTACATGTGTAACCTGCGCGCCACCATCCACCCCAACTCTAGTCGTGTGGACCTACTTAAGATGATGCGCAGTGAAGCCATCCTGCCCGGCCAGTGTCATCTTTCTGTTAGGGAAAGGTGAGAACAATTAACAGGGTTTAAAGGCTAGATAAATGATAAAATAACATGTTTTGTTTATGTTTTGGAGAACAGCATGTCCCATTTTACTAATACTTTGTTTCAATATGTTATATCTATGTTGTGTTGTGTCATCCCTGTTCGGGCTCTGTCTCGAGTCGGCCACCCCCAGCTATGGGGTATGTGCCTGAGTATATGCATACATACATACATACATACATATATATATGTACTCTGGCACATACCCCATTTTATTTTATTTTATTTTATTTTATTGGGGGTGACCGACTCAAGACACAGTACATAAAAAAAAAAAAAAAAAATTGTTGTTCAAGTGATTTACTACTGATGATTATGTCCTCAGCTGGGTGTCGAACGAGAGCCCCGACTCCATGGATGAGTATGTACGGACTTTGCTACAGTCAGACCTCACCCTATGTCCAGCTGGCTTCAACACAGAGACTTACAGGTACAGTAATATGCCCTTCTATAGAAATACTTGACCCCTTCAGCACCGGTAAGATCTTTTTATTTTTATTTCAGCTGCATTTAGACGATGTTATGATGCTTCGGAAGGATATATAGTAGCTGAAAGGATTTATTGAGATAGCCTGTAGCCTTTTAATAGGTTGACAATAATCATGCTTAACCTATAAACGGCGAGCAGGGGGTATTGAACTCGATGCCCCTGGGCGAGCATATTAGGCTCCATTCATGCCTATAATCGTCATTTTACGATAAATATTGTTATTACTTATTCATATGCGCCTATTTTACCTTCACTATGAAGATAGTCTATCTATCTATCTATCTATCTATATGCTCAGGCCCAATCCCCATTTTGGGGTAGCCGACTCAAGACAGAGCAAGAACAGGGAAAACACAAAAACAACATAAAACAACAAATAAACACAGATAAAAAGCACAAACTCACACACATCCAGGTCACCCAGGAGACGACCCAGAGACCAGGGTCACCAAGGTCGCTCCAGCACTCCCCCGGCCCCCGACCACCCGGAGAGGTTCCGATCTCGGCAGGCAGATATGCAGCGGAGCCAAAGCCACAAGCCCTCCCACCACACTTCCAGGCTCACCCTTCATATTAATCGTCTCCCCGGGCCAGGCGCCTGATGGACTATTATCTAGTCCAACTTGCGCCCGACCCCTTACTCCAAATGACCACGTGTTCACTCAACTATTCACAAGCATTCTCCATTCACTCCTGTCCACCACCACTTCCCCTGCCTGATCTATAGTCATTCTTCTATCATCCAAAGCCTTTCTTACACAGTCTCTCCATCTCAATGGGGGTCTTCCTGCCCTTCTATCTCCCCTTGTACCTGACTCACATATTCTCTTTGTAAGCCTTTCATCTCCCATTCGTTCAACATGACCATTACCAGCTCAGCACCCTTCTGTCCACTCTGGCTGACAAATGTTCCTGCTGCCCCACTCTCCTACGTATCTCTTCATTCCTCAATCTGTCTCTATGAGTAACTCCACACATACTCCTCAAGCAGCTCATCTCCATCACATCCAGCCCTCTTTTCTCCTTTTTCTTCAGAGCCCATGTCTCAGCCCCATACATCACTGTTGGCACAACAATTCCTTGATACAGTGCACTTTTTACTTTCACTCCGAGATTTCTCGTCTTCCACATACTTCCCATTGCTCCGAAAACCTTTCACACACTCTCTGTTTTACCTCCACTTCCATACCTCCACTCCTGCTTATCGTTCCTCCTAGATATTTAAAACACTCTACTTGTTCCAATATTTCCCCATCCAGCCTCACATCTAGATTCACCCTATGCTCTCCCCTATTACACACCATTACTTTACTTTTATTGACGTTCACCTTCAGTTTCCTCCTTCCACAAACCACACCAAACTCTTTGACTACCCGCTGCAGTTTCTCATCAGAATCCGCCACCAATGCTGTGTCATCAGCGAACAGCAACTGATTCAACTCCCAATCTCTACCATTCTTTCCTACTAAACCCAATCCTCTTCCCATAGTTCTCCTTTTCACCTCCCTCACCACACCATCCATAAACATATTAAACAGCCATGGTGACATTACACAACCCTGTCACAAACCTACCCTTACCTCAAACCATTCACTCAACTCACCATTTCCTACTCTCACATGCTCTGCTCCCTTCATAAAAACTCTTAACTGCTTCTAACAAATTTCCTCCTATTTCATAAATCCTTAACACCTTCCACATTGCTTCACGGTCCACACGATAATACGCTTTTTCCAAGTCCATAAAAGCCCAAAATATCTCCTTATGCTTCTCTAAATACTTCTCGCATAACTGTCTTACTGCGAACATCTGATTCACGCACCCTCTTCCCTTCCTAAAACCGCACTGTTCTTCTCCTATTGCAACTTCCGTACACTTTATTATCCTCTCTATTAACACCCTGCCATACAGCTTTCGAACCACTGACAATAAACTAATACCTCTATAACTTGAACACTCCTGCCGATCTCCCTTCCCCTTGTACAACGGCACAATACATGCACTCTTCCAGTCTATTGGTACCATTGACACAGCAAAGCACACATTGAAAAGTCTCACCAACCAATCTATTATCACATCTCCACCCTTCTTTATACACTCCACAGCAATACCATCCAAACCTTCTGCTTTTCCCGCTCTCATTTGTTTCACTGCTTCTTTCACCTCATTTTCCTCAATCCTTTCATTCATTCCCTGCCACCTGGGTGGCCTGGGTAACCTATCTCCATCCACCTCTGTGGATGAAGATAGTAACCTGTAACAACAATAAAACAAGTGGAAATATAATTTTTCTGGTCAAAATCGCGAATATACATGGAGCAGCCCATTCATGAATTATGGAGCAAATTGAGGCAACCCCTCCCTTCACGAGGCCTCAAGCCTGACTGAGCTTACTCATCCACACTCTCAGTTGTGTAACACACCCGCTAGGCACATAAGCACATCCTCCACACATTTTGCTAATGTTAGCACAAAAATATACCAACGAATTAGGGAATAACAGGGAAAATAGGTGATAATTGAAGGGGGAGGGGGAAGGAGGGGATGTGGAGGAGTGATATGAGGTACAGGGAAAAAAAAAAAAAAAAATTTTTTTTAGTGCTACTGGAGCCGTTTAAAATGTTTTTTTGCTTGGAGTGACTCTCGATCCTAAGTTGACATTTGAGAAGCATATTCGTTCCTTGTCTTCTACTATTGCTCAAAAGATTAGTTTACTTCACAAGTGTTACAAAACATTCGCTTGTGAAACCACAGTCATAAAATCTTTTTATGCTTTTATTTTGCCTCATTTTGAGTATTGCTCTCCTGTTTGGAACTCGGCTGCTGACTGTCATTTGAAATTGCTTGATAAAGCTCTTAATTCTATTAAATTTATTCTCCCTGCTCTATCTCTTGATCTTCATCATCGGCGTCGGGTTGGTGCCCTTAGTCTTTTATTTAAAATTTTTAACAATACTCGGCATCCATTGCATAGTGTTTTACCAGAACCTTTTATTCCAATTCGCGTAACAAGATTTACGAGGAGCCTTAATGACCTTGCCATGACTCCAATTAATGTTTCTACATCTCCGTTTTCTCGGTGTGTTATTCCTTCAATGATTCCCTTTTGGAATCATTTGCCAAACGAGGTTGTACAGTCAACCCATATCTCAGCTTTTAAGTCCAGAGTTAATGTTTTATTACAGCAGTAAATTTTTGTTTTAATCATGATTTGCTTTTATTCTTTTTAGAATGGTGTTTTAATTGACAAACTGATCTTTTCTTCTGGGCTCTCTAACTACTGTAGCCCTTTTCCTTTTTCTTAGTTGTCTTAGTCTCTCTCCAGTACTTACGGGTATTTTGTGGGGATTCATCTTTTATAGGTGTATCTGCACCCTGTTGGGAGGCTTAGACAGCTTCTATGATAATAATAATAATAATAATAAATAAACTATGAACGAAGATCCAGAAACCACAAAAAAATAGCAAAGTGTGATAACCCCTTTAACCCAGCAAGTGCGGCAAGACTTATATAAGGCCTACCGGTGGGCTGCGGGAAACCTTATATAATCCAAGGCCTAAAAAATGTTTTGTTTAAATCAGCCCAGTATCATTTTTTTGTTTTTATTGCCACTTGGCCATGCCAAATATCACTCCTCCACATCCTTCCCCCCCCCCCCCCCCCCCCCTTCAATTATCACCTATTCTCCCTGTTATTCCCTTATTCTTAGGTATATATTCGTGCTAACATTAGCGAGTTGCTAGCTGGTTATCTGTGTTACCAAGCGTGGGAAAGAGCGAGAGAGAGACTACCACGCAACAGTGTCTCTCCAGCCGTCGTGACGCCTGGCTGGCTGCCTCAGCCATAAGTTATGTAACTCCCGGCCTCTATCGCCGATTTTGACCATCCAAACGCTGTTTCCACTTGTTTTATTGCTGTAACAGGTTAATACCTTTATAATCAACGTAAAATAGGCGCATATGGATAAGTATTAATGATATTTATGATATGATGACAATTTGAGTTTAGGAAACAGTAAATACCTGTACCTCCGCACAGGGAGGGGTGGCCAATACCCCACCTACGCAGCGGAGAGGTTAAGCAATACTGTACTACTATGCTAAGCAATACTAAAATACAATAATAAATACGGATAGAGAGGATGAGAGAGAGAATATAAGAAAGAAATGCGTTCCCAAATAGTAAAAGAGTTATGATGTGTTTCAGAGTGTACGAGGCACTATCAGCTGGCAGTACCCCAGTGATAGAGGACGTGACCACCAGAGGCCACTGTGATCCCAACCCTTGGAGGCTACTTAAGAAACACGGACCACCGGTCATCTGGGTCAAGAACTGGAGGCAGCTACCCAGAATACTGCTCAAGGAACGCAAGTAAGTACCAACGCTTAAGGGGAAAGGGTTCATATTTTGGTCCATTATTTCATATATTTTTTTTTTTTTTTTTTTAGTTTCCTCCCTAGACCCCCATCAAACTTTATACAAAATCCATTAGGCGCACTATAGTTCGCCAGGAAAAAAATTGACATCTAAATAGCACAAAAGGTTTTATTGATAAAAAAATGGGGCGAAAGGTCTTAAAATCGACAAACTAATGGACAAACATATTCAAATATGAAAACTAATCATTCTAAAAATGAGAGAGAAGTGGGTCTAGAAAAACAACCCACTCCCCTTAACCCTCCGTAATGTTGTTGTTGTTGTTGTTGTTCCCCAGGCTGCCTGGCCGAACAGCCCCAAGGTCCTGAGCAAGGCCAAGGCCATAAACGAGCGCCCCCATAAAACCCTCCCTGCTTACCACTAATAAAGCCTGGGTGACCGAAGCCACTCTAAGGCAGGGAGCCGAGGAGGGCGCGGAAACGCCCGGAAAACCAAAGCTTCACCCAAAGCCCTGTGCCCCTCAGCAATTATGAAGGGAAAGTTGAGGGGCAAGGGAAAAATGTGACACTTTGGCTCCCAATCTGCCAACTTTTAGGTTGGCAGTAGGGAGGTCAATCCACGGAAAAGACGCCGTCACTTGAGATCTAGAAGATATATAAGTAAAAGGAATGTTCCGTAATGTTCTTCTGGTTGGCTGCGACCTTCCTTCCCGTTTCTGAGATTTCAAACTCGTACCAAAACTTCGGGCATCGGCCCAGGCGATTACAAATTGGTTTGGGCGTCGGCCCAGGTGACTACAAATTGGTTCAGGAATAGGCCCACATGGCAACTTTTGATACCATACCAAACATTATAATACACTTACGCCTCACACACACACTAACACACCTGTATTATTGCAGATGCGATGGCAGTGCTCTAAGACTGTCCCTCATCCCCAGATAGATACATACACAAATTTAAAGACCGAGTGCTCTACATGAAATGCGGTTCCGGTCTCATGACCTTATGGCGGCGTTCCAGAGCGCCTAACTTGTCAGGTTCTTCGATTCAAGATCAGACCTCAAGGTCTGATCCTACATCTTTCTTGGTCTGCCCCTTGGTGCAGCTCCCTCCACATTCATGGACTTGCATCTTTTCACCCAACTTAGTTCATCCATACTCTCCAAATGTTCAAACCATGCATCTCATCACTGATACTCTTGATACCTAACCGTCTCCTTAGCTCTGCACTAGATATCCTATCTTGCAGCTTGGCACCACACATCCATCTCACCATTCTCATCTCGTTGCGTTCCATTCTGTTGATATTATCCGCTTTGACTGGCCACGTTTCTGAAGCATATGTCATTGTGCCTCTAATGCATGAAGCGTACACCTTTCCCTTCAAGGGGAGAGGGAGTCTTCTCACGGTAAGCACTGGCAACAGTTCTCTGAACTTTCCCAGCCGTATAAGATACGTGTAAGAGGGAGCAAGTGAAAGTGCCCTATAATGACCGTAAGCTAGCTACAAGCATCGATCAATAACAAGTGGAAGGAGGAACTAGAAATTCTACCCCCCCCTCCCTCTCGACCCACATATTATATTTTTTCACCAACCAAATCTACTTCTAAACTACTACTAAAATATATGAATAAATTAATTAATAGACTTACGATGTCACCCAGTATCTTTTGTCTACAATGACATAACTTGCCCATCCTCATAGAAAACCGGCTTTTGTCAGTTATAATGTGTTTTGACCCCTTCAGCACCATGATGCCCTTTTACCTTATGTTCTGGCTAAAGTTGGGTGATTTTATGCAGTTTCTGAAGGACCTATGATATTCAGAGGGTTTATTGAGATCGTATTTACCCATTTGAGTCATAGAGGTAGATAATAAACTAAAGAAAATCGTCTAATGGTGACCGGAATGTGATGGAAATTACGTTGTGGTGATGAAGGGGTTAAGTATTGCTTGATGCTCTAGTTCTGACGTCGTAATTGTGGTTCCAGCAGTACCCACATCACTTCATAAATGGCCATAGTAACTTGGGACTGCCGAGTTTTTCCGAGGGTAGCAAGTTGTGACGTGGTAAATATGTAAATAAGCCGCTAATTCAATGTGTAATGATCTATGTGGGCTATATGTACAGTCGTAGTCATTATATACATTAGGCTACCATAGTGCAGTTGGAATATATGTACAATCGCGCTAATAAATGATGTCTCGGCACCAATTATGTTTTGATCAATAATTGGTATCAGCAATATCTAAGTTTCATTTCTTCATATCGAGTGAAGTATACAAACATGTTCCTACACTTACCCACCCTATTCAACATCTGACAGACTGCGGGTGCCCAACCCCGAAAGGGGTTGAAATAGGGGAGCTATCCCCCCGCCAAAGGCGGCTTTCTAGGGCCTTTCCTAGCTGATGCCGAGAGGATTGGGTTCTAGTCATGTGGTGATGGGCTGGTCTATCAGAGTGAGAACTGAGCAATCTCTGCCATACCCATAGCTTACTCTGACTGTTCCTTTTACTTATATATTTTCTAGATCTCAAGTGACGGCGTCTCTTCCGTGGATTGACCTCCCAATCTACCAAGATTGGAAGCCAAAGCGTCACATTTTTTTCCTTTGCCCCTCAACTTTCTCTTCATAATTGCTGAGTTGCACAGGGCCCTGGGTGGGGCTTTGGTTTCCCGGGCGTTTCCTCACCCTTCTCAGCTCCCCGCCATGGAGTGGCTTCGGTCACCCAGGCTTTATTGTGGTCTTCAGGGAGGGTTCTGTGGGGGCGCTCGGTTATGGCCTTGGCCTTGCTAGGGGCCTTGGGGCTGTTCGGCCAGGCAGCTTGGGGAACAACAACAACAACAACAACAACTTCTAAACTCAATTAATGAAATCAACAAATACATGTGTCAATCCAAGGATTCGAACCTAGGATACTCACACCGAAATTCTGTGTATTTATGCATTACGCTATGAAGACCATATGGTGTTTATATTCGTTCTGTCAACTTTTTAAAGTTATTTCAACATTAGATATGTTATTCATAGTATGCAATATCATGTTATGTGAGGTCGCGTGTCGCCCATAAAGAAGCGTTTTGGTAGGAAGGAGTGTATCAAGTTTCTCTGAAATATTGTTCCATACCTGAACATTATCTGTCTGAAAGTTTTTGTCATTAATGTTGTTTTAGCTACTGGGACAAGTAACCTATTTCTTTGTCATGTTGAATGAGTACAGGTCTCCCTCGATATACGATTGGGTTATGTTCCTGAAAACCCGATTTTAAATAGAAAAATCGTATAGCGAATCCTAAAATTAATCGGGTAAATGGGGATGCGTTCTCGGACCAGCCAAAACCCAAACCCAAACACCTAAATAATAATAACGTAAATCGGGGCATCGAATAGTGAGGGAGACCTGTATGTATACTGTATCCATATTCGTGAGGAGCGATGGCAAGCATGTGATAAATGCAAGTCGAGTTATCTATGGATGGATTTTGTTCAAATTTTTACCATAAGTTCACTTGACACGCTGAATCGAATGGCGCAAACATAATTGAAATCGAACAATTAGTTTAGGATTTCGATTTTGACTTGGCCTTCCTGGAGGGCCCAGGGGACCGTTTTTTGGACTTTACAAGACCTCTGTAGCCCAAACTATAAGTCATAGGAAATTCTACTTGGTGCCATTCGATTTCTCTCGACGAGTAGCTTCTATATATGGTCGTAGATTGCAATTTCGCCCAGCCAATCGCCCAGAATCGAAAATATTTGTTTCCAAAATCCCTGCGTTTATATTATAAGCCCAGGCAAATTTTTGCACTTGGCGGGCGACTTTCAAATTTTGAGTTTTCATGGGTATATATGGATTTGTCGTCATTACAATTGCAACGGTATATGAATGTTTTAATTTTGACCAATTTTTAGGCCCAATAGGCCTATATTAAAGTTTAAAAACTCCATAGAAGAGTTATCTATGTATGGATTTTGTTCAAATTTGAACCATAAGTTCACTTTGACACGCTGGTAAACAAAATTGAAATTGGACAATTAGTTTAGGATTTTGTAGACTTGGCCTCCCAGAAGGGCCCAAATGACCAGTTTTTGGACTTTAACCCACCAGACCCGGTTGGGATCTGAGAAACCCATAACAAATGCGCCCGCGGAACCAGGTAGGGCTCTGAGGCACCGGCAGCTTGAAAGCCTGAAAGCTTGGTGTGCGAGGCGTCCGTCCGACGCATGTAAACAACAGCCGGCTGGACCGACGCCCCGCATCTCCGGCCACAAGAAGGAGAGCGTCGCTTGTTCGTGTGTGCCTGTATGTTGTTGTTAAGTATCGAAAAGTGGTGTAAAGTGGCTGTTTTGGCCATAAAGTTATCTCCAATGAAATCATCATCACAGCTCAACCAGTTGACTTAGAGAGCTCTACTTAATGCCTTTCTACAGGTAAATAACACAGCTACGCTTGGGGATGCGCGGGAATGCGGGAAGCAGTCTGATTAACGAATATACGGTAGCCTAGCCTAGACGTTTTTCGGCCAAAACACCCGGGTTTCGAGGAATATATATATAATACATAGCCGGGGCTGGAGGGTTTAAACCCTCAAAAATTTTTGAATTTAAAAATGGTTTGCACCATTGGATGCAGTGCGTGAACAAGATTTTAAAAGTGGTCCAAAGAGTGTACAGTACTAGCGACATGTCAATTTTTCAACTAAAAACCCTTTTACATTTTTTGTATTTCTGTAATCATAAGTCTTGGCCAAAGTATACCAATATATCAGGCTCAATAATAATGGAGATACTAATTATAAACCAATGGACATCTACAATACATACACACAACACACACAATACATACACACAACACACACAATACATACACACAACACACAATCTCTTTGTTGATATTCTCAATCTTCACTCCATTGTTTGGTTTTCAGCTTGACCTAAGACATTAATCTATCTCATTTCATTACATTTCACTCTGTTACTATCATTCACTTTAAATTTCTGAAGTACAAGTCATACACGAAGCATGAATCCATTGTTATATTTGTCCAAAATTGGTTGTAATGATGGGGTATGTATGCCTGCCTGTTTGTACCCTTTTGAAACTGACACCTACTTGTTGCAGGTACAACAGCCAGTACAAGGCCCTGAGGCGGCTGAGAGTGTCACAGTGGTACGAATGGTTTAAACTCAAGATGAGGGACAAGTTCATCTCCATCGTTGCATCATCTTTGCTGCACCCGGACTAAGAACCCACTGGGATCTTCACTAAGAGAAATACCGTACCTCCACTTTATTTTTCCCTATACAAGGTACCAAAGATTGCCTTAATTATGTTTTTTATGGCTTTATACACATACTCTACATTGTTTATAGTTGTGGAGAGATGAACCTTTTTGTGGTAATTATCAATGCAAATTACAAAGGTTTTAAGAATATGTTCACTTAAAGTGGATATTCTTTAACATCCACTATATTTTGAGTAATAACAAAAGCCGAATGAACCTTGACGATGTACTGTACATATATATATATTGTACAATCGCTTGCAATGAAAGGTGGTACTATTTTTATTGAACATTTCTGACACGCTAATGTAAGTTTGAAATATTCCCTTTAACCCATTCAGCACCATGACAATTTTCATCTTATTCAGGCTACCAATAGGCACTATCTTTAGCTTATACTGTATTTTACCTTTAGGACAAGCCCGATCTCAATAAACCCTCTGAATAACATAGGTCCTTCTTAAACTGCATAAAATTGTCTAACTCTAGCCAGAATCAAAGTTAAAAAGGTGTCACAGTGCTGAAGGAGTTAAAGCACATGCCAAGGTCAGTGCTTTCCCCTCATTCAGTGTTAAGTATCAAGTTTATCATAATAAGTGTACCACCTACACGCGCATGCAGTTGTACCAGATAATGGGTGGGTACAACAAGTTACAACTAACTCACTTGACCAAACTAATTGTGGTCGGCAGGGAGGGTTCTGTGGGGGCGCTCGGATATGGCCTTGGCCGTGCTCGGAGCCTTGGGGCTGTTCGGCCAGGCAGCTTGGGGAACAACAACAACAACAACAACAACCAAACTAATTTAACAATCTGTATCTCATTAATTATTAATATCTAGACAGCTTAGCTTTAATTTAGGCTAGCTTAGTTAGGTTGAGTAGTGTGGTGTAATTCGAAATATGTGGTTGAAATACAAAATGTTAGCACCCTTACCTCACGGTGAGAATATCCCTGTCGAGCAGCGCTGAAAGCCTTTGTTGCAGTATTTGATGGTAGGAAGTGGGCAGTCGAGTGGTTGTTGAAAGGAGAGTTGCCTGTTTTGAAGAACAAAGTTGGTTGTTACGAACATGCTATGAAAGAGGGAGTGAGAGAAGATTATGAGACGGGAAGTGATTGTGAAATGGAGTAGGTGGGATAAAGGGACTGCGCGATGTCTAACGTACCTTAGTAGTACTAGGGCGGTATGCCATTAGGTACGGTGGAAAATTACTATGATTTTGTTGTTGTTTTTCCCATATAGTTGTCTTCTCTCGTTATTTATTATTATTTTTTTTTTTTGTTAGATTGATCTTGAGATCAGGGGGGCGTGTGGTGTAATTCAATTTATGTTGGGTAGATTTTGATTTACATTGGGTAGGTTAGCTAGTTTTAGGCACATTCGGTGAACGAACGGGAGTAAGGAGAGAAACACGCGTGAGACGACTTTGGTGTGAAGGTCGTAGGGAGCTCCCGTTGTATTTACTGAGTGTAGTCTTGCTGTGGTAGGTGAATAGATTCAGCCGAGGTCGGTGGTTCGTGTGGGCATCACTGTAGCTGTAGGTCAGGTTGGATTGTGGTTTGTGGTCGCAGTTTCTGGAGCGTTGACGGCGCTTGGATGGGGAATAGGCCTAGGCTTTCAGCGCTGCTCTACAGGGATATTCTCACCGTGAGGTAAGGGTGCTAACATTTTGTATTTCAACCACACCAACGTAAATCAAATCTACCCAACATAAATCGAATTACAGTACACACACAAGTAGTTATACATAAACAATATATTAAACACAAATGTTTTGTTCTTTGTCCACCAATTCATTAAAGGATAAATAAAAACTGCTTTAACAACCATTTTATTAAGAACTGACTGGCAGAACAGACTTCAGTACGTATGGCACACAATGTGGTGACATCACAATAGTTTCCCTAATGTTATTACTGATTTCATCCTTTGGTCTTATTAGTTCTTATGACAGATATAAGTGAAATAATCATCACACAGTCACTATCTGAGGGAAGCTATAGGTGCATGGCCTATACTCTGTTCACCATAACTAGTCTTATTTTTCCCCAGCTGATGGTAAATTGTCATGTCTTTATTTACATTACTCAGCTATAACGAAGATTTTGTAGCTAATTATGTTCATTGTGAAAACTTAGCATTAGTAAGACATAGAGACATAGTAGTTTCATTTCATTGAGTATTGAGAAGTCAGTTGCTAAGGGATTCAAGTTACCGTCAGCTGGGAAAAAATAGACTTGAAGCAAGTCCGGGTCTACAGTACCGAGCCGTGTCATGTACACAACCAAATACAAAGGATTTATAAACAATAGGACATAAGACTGAAACTATATCCCCCATGGATCACTCAGTCTCTAGAAAAAAAATGTATGTAAATTGAAAAGAGGATAGGTATAGGAGTTTCTCCCCCTGTCTTTTATTATGAACACATTTGCCTCAAGAGGAGGGACATGATTGCCTAGTTGTAATGAACAGAGTATAGTGTCAGTGGTCAGCCATGAAGAAGCTCCCACAACTAGTCATATTTTATACAAGTTGCTAAGACCTGAGGCCAAGCTGTAGAAATGGGTTTGCAGTGCTGTGATCCACATAGCTGAGGCGGAGTGTGTGTCACTTGCTATATAGGCTGTTAACCCTTTCTATACCGGTGACGTCTTTTTTACTTTATTTTGGTTACTATTAGACTATTTTATTCAGCTTAAAACGAGCTGCAAGCAATACACAGGCACTCAACCTTTTTTATTACCACAGATCCTTCCTAAACTGCACAAACTTGTCTAAATAAACTAGAATAGAATAAAAAAAAATGTTGGCGGTACAGAAATGGTTAAGGCCCGGATTATAGAACCAGACCCAGTGGCTCGTAACTTTACATAAGCCCACGAGGGTCTTTACATAAGCCCACGAGGGTCTTTACATAAGCCCACGAGGGTCTTTACATAAGCCCACGAGGGTCTTTACATAAGCCCACGAGGGTCTTTACATAAGCCCACGAGGGTCTTTTTCTCAAGCCTCCCTGTTTCGCCTCATTAGTTTGGCAATTTTTAACTCTTTCAAGATCCGATTACGCATGTCTTTACAGTTTTATGGCTATTATTACACAATTTTATTCAGATATGGCAAGGTATATGGAAGTCAGAGGGTTGAGATAGTCTTTACCCTTATAGTAGCCACAGGTCCTTCCTAAGCTGTATAAAATCCTTTAATAATAACCAGAATAAACTGTCAAAATGCGTCACAATCTTCGAAGGGTTAAGAAAATTTGTTTCATTCAAATAAAGAGAAACTGATCTTTGACAGGAAAGTTTGTCTACCAAAAAAATTACATATTTAGCTTAAAGGGGGGTCTGGAGGGCCCTTTATTGGTTTAATTGCAAAAAATAAATAAAAATAAAAATAATTACACAATTTAAGCCTGGTTCTATAATTCGTGCCTAAATGGTTATCACACTGGATCACGTTTATGGAGGACTTGAGTACACGCACCATTAGTGCCATCTTAGTTTACTGTTAGTATTGTTAGACAGAGTATATGTGACTTCAGCACAACTTTACCTGAGACTTATTTTATCATGACTCGAGTATTTGTGAGTAGCACAAACGTAATACTTAACACTTAACTTTAGCATTACTCCTAATATGCTACAAGTCACAACTAGGTTATATTTTGTGATGCATATATTTGCCAGCTTCCACCAGGGTTATATTCACATGCACTAAACCCCTCCATAAGGTAAGTCCAGAATGTTAACGGCTTTAGTGAGATTAACCTATGATGCTCTCGTATTAAGTGTCTCACCTTGACTTAGGGATCATGTGTGATGATAAGATATGCACCAAATCAATGTACAGAAAGAAATAGTGTAAGGTTAGTTCAGAATTTATTGATTGGCTGAAGTAATTAAGTTTGCATAGCTGGGCTGCAGTGCTTGATATAGTTGTTACTTTAGCTTATATTGTGATGAGTTTTAGCAATACTCCAGTTTATACTCTTACATTTACTATTATAATAATCCTTGACAAGGTAATATACAATATTAACATAATGTTAGAGAGAAATTTAGTAACAGCTGCTGGTTTCAGAGTAGATGCCAACTAGACAAAAATAAAGATCTTGAAATACCGGTAATATTTATTCACACCTTAAAAATAATTTCACTCATGTTTCCACTACATCGAGTTCTTCAACTACCAACAAAATATTTATGCCACTGGTTATTTTAAGGAAGGTGTTTTAGGTCAAGGATCCAGTACTATTTAAGAAACCCTAAAATTTTAAAATATGATTAATAGACATCTTTTCAGTGTTGGGATAAAACTTTTTCCAAACAACTGGTTACACAAAGGTTACAGTAAATAATAAAAATATCTTTCCATTTAAATTAGAAATTTGATATTTTTGAGGCGATTAACAGGCTTTGAAGAAGGTACCAGGAAGAAACATCTTGATACTCTTTAGATATTAACCTGGCTACCTTTTGTGACATTAAACAGGTGGGTACAGTACTGTACTTTTAATTATAAGAGTCCAGTTCTCACAGTATCATCTCAATTGTTTTCTGTTCCACAGTACTGTACCCTATAAAAAATCAGAAGTAAAAATATAATGTATATGTATGTATATAATAAAATGTAACCTTTGCATAAATAATACAGTCTGTTAGTTTCTCGCTGACGGTAATTTGAAATGTTCTCGATTTGTATACTCGTAGCAAAATATGTTGTTAACCCTTGAGGATTTTGACGCATTTTAACAGTTTATTCTGGCTATCACTAGATTATTTTATACAACTCGGGAAGGATCCGTGGGCATCAAAAGGGTAAAGACTATCTCAATTAACCCTCTGACTTCCATATATCTTTCCTAATCTGAATAAAATTGTCTAAGATTAGCCAGAACAAACTGTCTAAAATCATCATAATCCTCAAGGGGTTAAGTCAGAAAACTTGGCTATTATATGATGCAGAGAGTGAAGAGTTACAAGTTTCTTGTCATTAGGTATCGAGAAAGCAAGTGCTAAGGGATTCAAATTACCGTCGGCTAGAAAAAATAACCTGTACGAGAAACCAGATCCGTCGTCGTGATAAAAACTGCAAAGAATAGCAGGGTGGCCAATTTACATATTATCTCCTAAACCCAAAACCATATCAGTATAAAAATTGTGTTCTTATTATAGTATTATTGACTAGCTAGCTTAGACATTTATTTATAAGTCTCTTTTTTTTTTTCCTATTAATAAGTTCTAAGGTTATAATTAACTTCCAAACCCAAGTAAAAAGAAAGTTATCAATTTTTGTTTCTTCTATTAAGTTCAACATTCACAAATTCACTTCCAAACCCAAGTAAAATTAAAGTTATTTTGTTTTCCTACTAATAAGTTCAAAAGTCACAATTCACTTCCAACCCAATCAAAAGTTAGGGACTGTATGGTATAATTTTCATACTGTTCACTGAAGCGCAGACATTACTTTTGATGAAGAGAATAGCTCATGCAGAATATTACTGCAATCATAGTGTAGAGGTGATTTAAGGCAATTCCTACTCTTACATGTTATCATAAATTATTATAACATATATAATTATTATATTAAATTATTATAAACAAAAATTCAAAGCTTTGCAGGAATTTGTCCCATACGTGTAATATTTCAGCGGGTACTTGTCACCTCTTCATTCAAGTGTTTAGGCGGCGTCACAAGAGATTTTTTCCGGTCAACTTTCGATGAGCAAGTTTTTTCTTGCACTACATTTGGTATTTCACATTGTAATCGACAACTAGACTGACAATTTTGATAAGTTCTTTTGCCTTTATATTGTGTCGTCCCTGTTTTGGTTGGATTATTTTGCAAGTTATACATTAAAATGTATACAATTTTAGTACTGAAATAATATACAACTCTAATTCAGAAAATGCCAGAAAGTGGGGATTGGGTCCGAGTACATAGATAGATAGATAATTGCCCGAAATAATTGCCGGAAAGAGCGCTTTACGTGACACCGGCTCTATCAAGTTACAGCAGTTTATAGAGGAAGTGTATAACCTCCACGGGGGAGAGTATTATTATATGTGTTAGTTATTTGGAAATATCGGGAATGACTACAATTGTATTCACACCACAAAAACTTCAGCCAACAGCATTTGCACTCAATAGAAATAGGTTTTAAGGCGATGTTACACCAGCGTTTTGGGGGGGCAATTTTCTAGAAGCAATTTTTTTCTTGCATTATTATCAGAAGCTAGACTGAAGGTAGATGATATAGACTGAAATATTATAATACTTTAATCCAAAAACTGCCAACCACAATTGCCCCAAAGAATTGCCAGTAAAACCGTTCATGTGACACCGCCTTCAGGATAGCTTCAGGGAAAAATCTACATAAAGAACACAAGTTGGACATTATTATAAATATGTAACACGGGCAAGACTACTTCCGCCTTACCTCGATATAATAAAAATAACACAAACCTGATAGCACTATATTATATATATATATTTATATGTATATATACTGTACACGGGATTCCCCTACCATCACATTATTACGAGACTCACTTGCTTTTCCACATCAGGCACAAAGGCAACACTGGTAAGGGATCATCACACTCGCCATAATATCTGATCCACTACGCTTTATTTTGTCCAACTGGCAGTAAATTGCTCCTCATAAATGTGCGGAATTTCGGTGTGAGTATCCTCGGTTCGAGTCCTTGGAGTGCCACATGTGTTTGTTGTTTTCATTAATTGAGTTTAGAAGTAAAGTTGGTTGGTGAAAATATATGAATTACCAAGATTTTGTAGTGAAATATGTGGGTAGTTATGAGAATTTACATGCTGAAATACAGTATAGTAGTTTCCATATTTTTCCCCTTAGATATAGAGAAATCAGCTGCTACGGGATCAAGTTTTCTGCCAGGTGAAAATAAATGGACGTCAGTCGGTTTTATTCCAGCCGACAGGAAGTTGAATCTCTTAACAAAAGATTTGTTTATACTTAATGGAAAAATATGAACTAGTACAAAGGAAATCAAGCAACACCAGATCTAGTGACCCTTCTAGGTTGCTTGTCCTCCAAAACTACTGTATCACTGCATCCTATTCATGTCAAGATGGAGACAAGGCAATTCACCATCAGCTGGAAAAATACAGACTATAGTAAACACACACACTCGAGCAAGATTAATTTGATTTTAGGGGCGGATTATTATTATCGCGTGTACTGTACTCGATTCTCACAATTAGTCCACGGGCCAGAGTGAGAATTAGTACTATCCAAAAGAGTTAATAACTCTAAATTATACTTTACTCTGTCTCGAGTCGGCCACCCCCCATTAAAAAATATAAAAATAAAAAGGGGATATGTGCCAGAGTAAATAGATAGATAGATACTTTACAAATGGGAATCATGTTTATAATACAGTATTATGGAAATATTAATAACGTCATTCACAATGTTATAGAGGGGTTATTTGAAGTGATATCATCAGTGAGAACCTTAATCACTCGGAGCCGTTTTTTTTTTTGTGGGGGGGGGGGAAGGAGGTTTCAATATATTTTGTTAAGAAATCTAAATCACTCCATAGCCATTTATGGAGGAAATGCTAAAAAAAAGTACACTCCTTGTACCGATGTACTGAAAACTGAGCCTACTGGTACAGTACCGATTCATGACATATTGTGGCTCCGGCCCGTGAACTTGAGAGAGACAGTGGTGTGTGGTGTACTGGGGTCGCACATAACTAGGCCAGTGTGATGACCCTCCACACAACGCAGGTGAGTCACCAGGGAAGCACCAGCGGCCGAACACTCGTACCACAAGGACCGACTTGCACCAACGCACCCTCCTGCAACTTTTCACTATTTATTAATTATTTGTCCATGATTTATTCTATATTTCTGACTCCTAATCCTACACTGGCAAAAGTGAAGGTAGGTTATTATATTTATTTATTATATTGGCAATATTTATGGGCTACTTTTGTATCGGCATCAGCAGCAATATTTCTGAGTTATTTCTACATCAGTATTGGTAACTCGAGTGAAGGTAGATTATTAAGTTGTAGAATTCTTATCAAAGTTGAATTAAATAACTGCCATTCCATTGGTAACGAGAACTAGTCTGAAGGTAGATTCTAATAGCTCGCTGAATACTAGTAATATTCAGCAACTGCCCAGCCAGAGTTGTCGGAAATAGCGGTGGTGTGAATCGGCCTCAACAGATACTACGTTGCACACCATACAACCTCTCGGATGAGTCATCATCATCTAGGTTACAGTCCTTGGTGTCCGTAGTATCACCGGCTCAAATACTGCAATATGACTTCACCTTAACCCCTTCAACACCATGATGTAATTTTCAGTTTTCTGGTTACCATTAGACAATTTTCTTTAGTTTATGATCTACCTCAAGGACTAAAATGGGAAAATACGATCTCAATACACCCTATTAATAACGTAGGTAGGTCCTTTTTAAACTGTTTAAAATCATCTCCTTTTAGCCAGAATCAAAGGTAAAAAGATGTCCTGGTGCTGAAGGGGTTAAGCATTATAAAGAAGGCCTAAGTGTTATATAAGAGACAAGAAGTTTATGTACAGGTGTGAGTGAAGAGAGCGTTATGTGCAGTGCTGGCTTAAGGCAGATCTACACACGGATTATCCCGGCAACTCTCGATCCGCCAGGGTACTTCCGCAGCGTTAGGAATGGACCGGGGTGTTAAACCGGGACGATTGACTTTTGAGACTGAAAGAATATAGGAAAATTTACATAAAGTTGCATTCTTTTGACAATTTTTTCACTTCCAAAGATATAACGAGAACAGTGAAGCATAAATATAACAGTATATTAAGTTAAGTTAAGATAAGTAAGAAGGGCTTTGACCTCTTATTTGACACCCTGGTAGAGGCAGCTAGACTAAAGGTAGAATTATTACTGGGGACAGAATTCTTATAAAAATTATATTCCAGAAGTCGCCACATCGGAGATACGAAATAAAAGTTGCGGGGAGAATGGTTGGTGTAAGTCCGCCTTTACTGACGGTTCCCTGTGGCCCACTGAACTATGGAGGAAATACTTGGCTCGGGTAGGAAGCAAATATATTGTTGTGAGTGATGCAAGTCGGTACAATGACGGCCGCATTCCTCTTATGCTGCCTCTCACTAGACAATTATATTCAGTTAAGGAAATATTTATTGGAGTCTAAAGGTAGTTTCACCTTTTATTCCCAGACAATCTTCCTGAGCTGAATAAAATTGCCTAAAATTAGCAAGAATAAAATTTAAAATAGCGTAATCGTACAATATTGAAGAGGGTGAAAATAATACAAAGAATTATACAATGTTTACGAGATGTTAGTAGAGTCAGTCACTTATCACAAGACTTTTGCTTCATAACGGAGCCAAATGAGGCGAGCGGTGAGAGAGACTTATCATCTACTTAGATAACTCGCTCTAAAGACGGATTAATGTAAGCGCTTTCTCCGCCAACGTTTAATTCGCAACTTAATTCTGGCTAATTTTGTGGACTACTATTTTTTTACTTTTTTTTAATTTAAGTAGTTTAACCAGACAACTGAGTCACTTGTAGACTACTTTATGCTGGCATGGGCACTATAGTCTATTCATTGTACAGTAATTAGGCCAGAAATCTTAACTGTTAACCTCGTGTAACTCAAGAAGGGCTGGAGTAAAAATATTACACACCTATTTCCTGGTTGACTCTCGCTCAATGGTAAGTTAGTTATGTAGAGCAGATTAACCAGACCACTGAGCTCCATGCCCAATGGTAGATATGACAGCTTTATTACTGAAGACCTTTTGGAGTTATGAGAGGTTCGGGTTGAGATTTATGGCCTCCCTATAATGAACAGGGTATAGACTGATGGTAGATTATCGTGGGTGACAACAACTCTTATGAAAGTAGATTTCCAAAGCCGCCAGAATGGAGTGGCGGAGGAAGGCGCTCGTGTCAATCTGTCCTCTAACTCTCACCGCGCTTCATTGCTATTTCCCACATTTGTCAATATGAATCTTGTTAAAATGATGAGCTCATTGGCAAATAAGTTACAAGACCTGCAGAGATTTATAATGATATGCTCAGTGTCATAAAATTAAGTCTTACATGTGAATACAGGGAGATATATGTATGAACACCTTCGCTCGGATTATTCAACAATCCTTTCCTTTCGCAGCGCCGGTGATGGACGAAACCACTTGAAAAATGACGCTACCTTTCGAGATGAGAGTGCTAATCTGTGTACTCTCTTTAAACAATGCTCATTCCCACAGTATTCGTTCGGCATCAGGCGTTGGCAAGGGAAAGGATGGTTGAGGAACACGAGTCCTTAACTCTCATTACCTTACTGTAACAGCAAACTAATTGATACACTGCAACCCTGGATTCTTTAGGGTTTTTCCTTAATTGCTATAAGCCAGTTTGTCGAGTATTCCCCTGGAGCTAAGCAATGTCACGGTTTAAACTAAAATAATTGTGCAGTGACTGTAAACCTTTCCCATCAGATGACACTATGTTAGGCTTTATTATCACAACATCCAGATGATTTTATCCAACTTAAAAAGGACCCATCAGAGTGAGAGGGTCAATGTGGATATTATGTAACCCATTCCATCCTAGAGGTCTCTTCCTTGTAACCCTTTCCTTCCTCGAGGTTCTTCCTAAGTTGAGCAAAATTCTCTGGCTGTAGCACTAATGGAGTATAAAGCTGGCCGTCTGATAGAAGTGGTTAATATGACTAATTACATCCGAAGGCTGAACGTGCAATTATGAAAGCTGAGCCTTATATCCACGGGCTGGCTATTATTCCTCCTATATATTAATGAGAGCCGGTAGATGTAAGGCTACGGATCATAACTGGCTGCTGGGCTAAAGTGGATTCAAACTAACCTGATAGATATTGGTAATGCTGCCTTTCTTTACGTCCTATACAGCACTGCCCTTCTAAATGGCTCATGTGATGTCACCTTTAATAAATATTGGCTAGACAAATGTACACATACATATTATATACAATGGCTTAGCATTCTTATTCAGTACATACTTTGTAACGGCTCAGACGGGTTTGGAGTATAATAAATGTATAGAAAACCAGCGTTACCAGTTTCTGCCAGGATAGCTTGAATACACTCTAACCTCTTCACTTTTCTGGAGAAGCTGTCCTTGATCCTTTCCATACCGCGGCCACACTCCAACGTTATCCTGGTTAGCATTAGACCATAATACCGAGCTTAGGAAGGATGTACAGTATAGGATTCGAAGATGGAAATACTATTGCACTCCAAGCATTCGTATAATAAAATCATCTAACACTAGCCAGAATAATGAGTGATTGTGCAGTGGTATATGGCCAGGCTTCACCGCATCTGTGCCATTAAGGGGAGGTCTTTGGTTTCTCCGGACCCCCTTCTCCCGCATGTTTAATCCCATTAGTTGTGAGATTTAAAGACCGTCACCCTATTAGTTTGGCGATTTTAAGACCTTTCGCCCCATATCTTTGTTAATATTAAGACTTTTCGTGCCATTTAGGTGTTGAATATTTCCTGAACAAGCGATAGCAAGCCAGTAATTTAGGAGAATTTTTCTACCGAAAAATTTACAAATTAATCTCAAATGGGTCTTGGTGGTGTCTCTTAAAGCTAGATAGAGGTCTAGGGAGGAAACTAAAAACTCCCCCTTAACATTTATTGTATTACGCTAGCAAGATTTGATAGGATCTTGCCATTTCTATATGAAACGGTACCATATATACTGTAGTAGCTATTCCTAACTAGATGATACCATTTGAAGGCATTTCAAATATATATGACCTAATCTATGCAAGTGGAAAACCAGTTATACATTGAAATGTACTTCTAAAGCCTAAATGCACTTCAAATCACAACGGTATTTAAAAGTTCATGCCTTTTTTTGCTGTATGCCGTATATTCAAAGCACAGCCAAAGCTTAGATAACTATTGTCTGTTCATTAGCAGCAGGCCGCAAATCCTAACCCCCATCCTCAGTAACTCACAAACGACTAGATTAATCGAGCTACTATTTCTACCTTTTGGAAAGAGTCGGCCAGGGAATAGGTGGGGAAATGTACAGCCCATTTGCTCTATCCCTTTTTGAGTTACAGAGGCTCGGGGTGAGGGTTTCTGGGCCACCTCTAATGAACAGGATATAAAGTCTGTTCATCAGGACCAGGTCTACAAATGATCACCTCTAACCTCTTGTAACTCGGGGAAGGCTGGAGCAAACGGGCTGTAAATTTCCACACATATTTGTGGTTTGCCTCTTTTCAAATGGTAGATCTATATGTAACAGCTCGGTTCACCAATTGCAAGTTTCAGGCTATAAGGAAGTTGGAGCCTTAAACAGAAATGCAACAATAATGTAGGTCTTAATGGATAGAAAGTATGTTGAATTTGATTTTATGTATTTATAAATGTACTACAATTGTGTTTAAGCTGGTAATTCTGCTAAATATCAATGCCTACAGCTCCAACTTCCTTATAGCCCAAAATTCGCTGGTAGAAATGACTCAAATCCTTTAAGAGATACGTAAGGTGGGGGTCAGGATTTTGAGACTCGACATAATGAACACACTAATAATTTTGTTGAGATTTTAAACCAGACAAAGCATATTAGCTCAATAGTTTCATGATAACCTGGATTGTTCTATAATAACCTTTTGCCTATAGGATACTTTTGTTAGTTTTGTAAATTACCGGTACTGCACAACATGAATGAATACCAATTACACGTCTTAAATATAGCCTCTGGTGTAATGGATCTGGATGTGGTGATGGCAAGTAGAGTTCACATTTTAGTATAGTCATTGAGAGTTAATAAATAAAACTAAGGTTTTACACAGAAGATTGGTGTATGGAAAAAAATAAGATAACTCATGTGCAGTATGAAGAAAAGAGGTGGGCACGAAATCAATTCAGTGTAGCATCTGTCGTTGCTGGGTACACCATGGGAAGAAGAGCTGTACTAGAATAAAAGGACCTCTACCAAGGAAGAAGTTTGAAGCTGAGAATTTTGTATGTTATAATATTTTTCTGTCATGCCCCAGCCAGGGTTCGAACCCAGGCCAGTAGTGCAGCACTCCACCACCTAAACCACTAGACCACTGGGGAGCAATATTATGCAAAGGTGAGCTCATGTTGAATGACCGGCTCGAGAGCGTGAACTTTGGCAATGAGTCGCTGGAGATGGTGGACAAGTTTTGCTACTTGGGAGATACCTTCTCTGCCAGTGGTGGGACCGAGGCCACCACTATGGCCAGATTTAGATGTGGCTGGGGAAAATTCAGAGATCTGCCAATTCTAATTCTAACCATGAGAAGACTCCCTCTCCCAGGAAAGGTGTACGCTTCATGTATTAGAAGTGCAATGACCTATGCTTCAGAAACGTGGCCTGTCAAAGTGGATGATATCAACAGAATGGATTCTAACTAGATGATAATGGTGAGATGGATGTGTGGGGCCAAACTGCAAGATAGGATATCTAGTGAAGAGCTGAGGAGACGATTAGGTATCAATAGTATCAGTGGTGATATGCGTACTAGCAGGCTTGGATGGTTTGGAGAGAGAGAGAGACGATGAATGAAATAAGTTGGGTGAAAAGATGCAAGTCCATGAACATAGGAGGAGCTGCACCAAGGGATAGACCAAGGAAGATGTGGAATCAGACCATACAGTCTGATCTTGAATTAAGAACTTGACAAGTGAAGCAGCTCTCAACAGGGCTGCCTGGAGCGCCACCATTAGGCAGAAGACCGTAAATTTATGTATGTATGTACAGTATATATATGTATACATTTGTTGAACATCTACATCATCATCACATCAGATGCATTACACTGTGAATTATACCTTAGCTTCATATAAACCCTTTCTATCACATCACTACAATTCACTTTTATTCTAGCTATTTTCAGACTATTTTCTCCAGGACGTCTTGGTACAGACACTTCTCACTTAAAGTCTCCTCATTATAAATAGTTTCATTATTACAATTAATTAATTAGGGATCATCGTCTGTAACATTGTGCGATTCCTATTTTGGTTTGTTTGTTTTGAAAGTCTTAAATTTTAATTTTTGGACTCTAACTGTCTTGGTGGTGTAATGGTTAAGAGTGTTTAAGATCTTTATGCGGTATCCCAGGTTCGAATCCCGGGAGAACCATATGATTTCATTGGGAGGTGTTTGGAGTTGGGAGTTCAATTAATTAATTAGATTATTAAGTGAGAAATGACTGTATCCTGGGGTTAAAGACTAGCTCAATTAGCTCAATTAGCACATACACATTCTTCCTCAGCTGAACAAAATGGTCTGGAAGTAGATAGAATACCCTCCAATTGGTATCATCTGAAGGAAAGGATTAATACATTTTATATACGCCTACAGTACATGCTTTACTAGCCAGGGCTCCGATGACAAACTATTAAGGGGGGATGGGTTGTTTTTCTAGACCACCTCCCGTATGCTTAGCCCCATTAGTTTTCAGATTTTAAGATGTTTGCCCCATTAGTTTGTCAATTTTAAGACCTTTCGCCCCATTTCTTTGTCAATATGAAGGTCTTACCTGCTATTTAGGTGTTGATTTTTTTCCTGGCGAACGAATGTGAGCCTTTAATTTTTAGAAGAACCGGCCTTACGGCCGGGAAATTTTTCTACTGAAAAATGTACAAATTAATCTAGAAGGGGGATCTAATGGATGTTTTATTAAGTATGATGGAGGTCTAGGGAGGAAACTAGAAAAATAATGAATAAATTAACAAAATCTACAACAAAGTGACCTATCCCCCCTTAAGAGGGTATCACACCAGAGCTCTTACCCTCAACTTTCCGTCATTATACAGTACTTCCAGCAACCTATCTGGGAGTTTGGGGATTAACCCATACAGTACCGGTGACGTCCTTTTCATTATATTTTGGCAATTCTTAGACGATTTTATTTAACTTAAGGTTAAGAAGGGCCTTTAGCAATAATATGGCTTCAAACTATCTCAACCAACCCTTTTAACTACTGTAAATCCTTCTTAAGCTGCATAATATCATCTAAATATAGCTAGAATAAAAGATAACACACGTCGCTGGGACTCAAGGGGTGAAAAAAAAACATTATACAGTACCTCATTACTTTGGTGATTGCAAGACGTTTTGCACCATTCAGGTGTAAATTTCTTCCCGACCTTGACATCTTCTTCTTCTTCTTCACAGTTGATGCACAGTGTGCTAACAATCACTTTCCCCAGATAACTGTGCAAGTGTTGCAGGGTTATGCAGTTTTATAATGCAACTGGTGGGATTGCATGGCACGTGCTTAAATAGAGCTAGCAATTAGGAGAAACCTATCTTTTGCCCTTGTATTTTGATCTAGACTGAATGTAAATATAGTGCACTCCCAGTATTCGCGCCTATGTCGTACCAGCCCCCTTCCGCGAATACGTGGGCAGTGTTTAACATAGGTTTCAATGGGAAATAAACTTAGGTCGTACCTGACTCGGCTATCTTGGACCCTCAAACCATTATTTTGACCTACTTTATGACAATAATATGGACCAAATGATTAAACAGATACGGTGACGGACCTGGAAGAATGTGGAACAAAGTGTGGTACCGGTACCACACTTTATTCCACATTCGTCCAGTCACCCATAAAGTACCCATTCCCCCCCAAATATATCCAATAAATACATATTATTTGAGGAGAATACTTATAAATACATATTATGAGGAGATAACTTACCACACAAACTTTATTTGTAATCAGTCATTAGGCCTAGGCTAGCCTTACGCATCGGCATAATTTGCCCGCTTTCGTCCGACAGCGTCGGTACGCTTGCTCTCTGTTTTGATGGTCCCGGGCATTTATTTCCATCATGCCCACTGTCCCTATCAATGAATGCTCTAAAGGCCCTAATAAATGCGGGAGATAAGAGGTTCGTGCAGAAAAAAGCTTGTAAACAAGTGCTTTTCAACTTTTCCAACACTGGGCTGTGAGCTACTGTTTCAGCTGCGACGCTGTGTTGACGTCACGCAAGAATGCAAGATGGCCGACCAAAGCAAGAATCGGGATGCGCACCGACCCGCCCGATTCAAATCCGTGAATAGCTGGTATTTTGCCGTTTTTTTGCGCGGATGACGAGTAATGGGATATTTAGGGGTGTCCGCGAATAGCAAGGATCGCGGATAACGAGAGTGCACTGTATATTAAATTGCCTGAATTATTCAAAATGTTGACCTCATAAGCTGCTAGACTGATGTTAACGATAAAAGTCGAAGGAAAAGCTATAGTTTGATACAGTAGCGGCTTAGTTGTTGTATCACATGGGTACGATCCTTGGAATGTGTCCGGAATGATATCATCTCACACTTTAAACGTTCTCTCGTACTGGTAAGCTAATTTTACCCTTTATTTTTCATTGATCATTATCGTAATACACTTTCTACACTTAAACATTAAACTGCATTATTTACCTTTGTTCGTTCAGACGATTAAAAAAAAATCACTTTGATACTTTTTGTTTTTTTTATCTTTGCATGCGATGAGAACTGGGAGATTAAACAAAAATTGCCAGCTTGCTTATTTCTTTTGCGTACTTGAATATGTTTGCGATTAAAAATAAGAGTTGACCCGGCCCCCCGGAGTATAGCGGCGGGCGGAGAGAGGAGGAGCAGGGGATGACGGAGCACTAGATGTACTGCGGCGTCTCCTGTCCGGTGAGAAGGCGGAAAATTGAAGTAGGCATAGTCTTCATTCGAATCTGAAATGGTTGGACAACATTAATTCGGCGGTCTAACAAAATGGTTGGACAACATTAATTCGGCGGTCTAACAAAATGGTTGGACAACATTAATTCGGCGGTCTAACAAAATTAAAATGCAAAACTAGGTCATCTCCGAGGCTATTCTATCGTTTCTCATTGCTATATTTTTTTCCGGGTGGAGTGTCGCAAGCTAAACCTCTTTAGTCGCCTCTTACGACACGCAGGAGGCACATGGGGCATATTCTATTCCCTTACCCAAACTGTATGCCTTTATGTATTTAGTCATGAAAACTAAGGCTGGGTGTCACTGAGGGGTGATTCTTGTCGGGTTTGGATGGGCAAAAGGGTCAAAAGGGTCAAAAGGGGGACTTTGGCACTGTGGCCAAACTGAGTAGATACCTTCAACGTGTAAACATATTGTTCCAGTATCACGCTTTTCACTACCGCAGACCGCATCAATCTACAATGAATGTGTTACTCGAGGATAGTTAATTCAATAGCTAGCCGTAAACCTTAATAATAAATTATGTGAAATCTAGAGAGTACAAAGGAAATCAAGCAACAACAGATCCAGCGACCCCTCAAGGCTGCTTGCCCTCCAAAACACTGATGGTCAAATGTCCAAACAGTACTTTAGAGTGGATAAGGGAAGACTGCCCTGTGGCAGGATTAGGAGATGTTAGTAGGGGACAGTTGTTAGTAAAAAAAAAAAAAAAAAAAAAAAATATTCATTTACAAATGCAGTCAGTCATGGATTTAAGGCAAGGTGTTTGCCTAGGCGAAGTTTAAAAGAATCAACGATGCTGCAGTCTATGACATCTTGGGGAAGCCCATTTCACAAGTTGACAACTCGATTGAAGAAGAAATTCTTAAGACTCGTGTGAGTTATGAGAGAGGAACACTGACATGACACTTCAGTGAAGTGAAGGAAATAATCCCAGGCTACTCTGAGCACATGAGTACTGTCAAAGAGTGATAGTATCTTTAAATTACACAGTTTAAGAACAAGTTTTTAGAGGAATAATTATATTGACAAAACAGTTAAAATAATTAATTAACTGACAAACTTGGCCATAAACTGTCCTAGTGATCTTGGCCCTATTCATTGTTTTTCTCTCTCACTATAACATTACGTTATCCATAATGCAGTTGGGTCTAAGTGAATGCTTAGATTAATATCCAAATTCAAAAATGGATATTAATCGTGATCATGCACTTAACTTTTAAATGTGTTGGTGGTGTAATGGGTTAGATGCTTATGTTCTGGGTGTGGTGTCCAGAGTTCGAAGCCCGGTAGGATCATATGCTTTCATTAGTTTATTCTAGTGCACTGGGGTTTGTAATGGAGGATTAACCTTTTCAGACTCATATGATGCAGAGGTTGCCAGATTAGCAATAAGAAATAGAGTTCTCTCACTCTTATAATTACCTCTCCAAATTTAGTTTTCTGCCCACAGCTAACTCAAAGACAACTGCAGAGGTTGAAGTAACTAAACTAAAGGTTTCTAAATACCCCTGATGGTAACAAAGGCTTTAAAGTATCCCTAATAGGCTCAAAATCACATCATATGTCGGAGAGGGTTAATGTCATTAACGGGATGTTCCTTAATTGTATACTAAAGTGGTGTGACTTACCTCCCCGACAGAGGTTGCTAAAAGGTTGACTATCTTTTCATGAGGAACAGCGACCACAGACTGGCTATTAATGTCGATAATACGATGCCCCACTCTTACACCACCACGTTCCGCGATGCCCCCTCGTAATAAACTGCAGATCTGGAAAACAATAAACACATTAATTTTCTTAGCCACACTGAAAATTGGTACCACACGAGATGAAGATGTTTATGAAAATCTATACGACATTGTTTTTGTTGTTATAGAGATAGTTACAGTATTAACCTTTGTCAATGAGTATCTATATCATTACAATAGATGTATATTGGAGTTGATATTGAAAAGCTGCCCCACTGGTACGGTACCAACTCGGGAAATTTTGGGATCTGGCCAATGAACTACATATTTTATTTTACGCCACAAAAGAAACTTTATTTTCCCTGTTATTGGCAGATGCCGCCAGTGCTGTAGTGGACGGTGCAGTCTAGCAATCTGAGGCAACTGACCACTTAGTCACTGAAACTGCAGGGCACCCACCCTAGCCCAGCTTTAGTGCAGGACGTGCATGGTGGTATAAAAACGCATCATCATTACCATATTACCATAAAACTTGCTAAAAAGAGTCGAGAATTGTGATAAAATTGGTAAAGAGGGTACATAAGTGAGGTGCAGGAGAAGGTGATACTTACTACACCATTTTGTACGGAGAATCCTAATTGATACTTGGTGTCTGGTCTCCTGATCTTGACCTCCACCACCGGGGGGCACGGCACCACTGTTAGCTTCACCGCAGTGTTGTATTTAGTATTCTGAAACACTCAACACAATTAGTATGTATGTATGTATGTATGTATGTATATATGTATGTATGTATGTATATATGTATGTATGTATGTATGTATGCATGCATGCATGTATGTATGCATGCATGTATGTATGCATGTATGTATGTATGTATGTACCATATGTAAGTATGTACATTATACAGTATACTCAGGCACATACCCCATTGCTGGGGGTGGCCAATTCGAGACAGAGCCCAAACAGAAATAATATTCAAGGGTTCTAATGCTCAGGGTTCAGGACGACTTTCGCGTTCCCTTGCCCCTTTCTCTATCTCTATGAGTACGAGAATTTTACAAGGGGAGGAGGATTCCTATGAATACTTGGCATTAATATTTTCTTTAAGTTTTGAGAAATCTATTGCTAAGGGTTTCAATTTACCATCAGCTCCAATAAAATCAACTATTGTACAAGAAATAATATTAGTCAATTGTACACACACCTCGCTATTACCATTAATAATAGTATCAAGATTTATAATGTGTAAAAGATACATTTTGTTTATTATCTTATTTACAGTACTGTTTACATATACACACGGTAATTGAGCCATTTCTCGCCCGAGCAACATGGCCTACACAAACACAAAAATGTAAACAAAAAATATATACAGTATAAACAAAAGATAACAGAGAACAAAAAGGACATTTACAGACCTTCACACTGTCTTCCACTAACATACACACTTTCATATCATTTGGAGCAACCAATAACGCAGTAAAAATGATAAAACTATCCTAACTTAACTCAGATATTCACTTCACACACATAAAAACTTTCATGTCATTTGAAGCAAGCAACAACCCAGCACAAACAATAAAACTATCAACTTACTTTACTCACATACACTCATATACTCACTTCACTCACAAACAATAAAACTATCAACTTACTTTACTCACATACACTCATATACTCACTTCACTCACATTCACTCATACACTCACTTAACACACATACTTTCATGTCAAGATACAACAAAGCACAAACAATAAAACTATCAACTTACTTTACTCACATACACTCATATACTCACTTCACTCACACACTCACTTAACGCACATACTTTCATGTCAAGATACAACAAAGCACAAACTATAAAACAATCAACTTACTTTAATATAATTCTGGCAAGTGGATAGCGGCAGACCGACGAGGGAGACTCCATTGATGGCGATGATCTGGTCCCCGATGTTGAGCTGCCCACACTTGGCGGCGGCACCGGTGGGGGAGAGGTTGGCTATGACCACCGTGGGGACCATTGAGCCCCAACCACTCTCCACCACCACCACACCGAGGATCTCACTTTTCATCTTGGGCACCACCACCTGTAAGGGAACAACGCCACAACCCTCACTAACACCACACACGCACAACGCCACACTCTTACTAGGCTATCTTAAAACACCACCGCCTGCCAGGGAACGCCACACACGTCACTAGTAACACAGGGACACCACCAAAATTTTTCTACGCTAGCTTAAAAAATGGGGTGCACGTTCTACAGCTCAACATATGTTTAAGAAAAATCATAATAAACAAAAATACACAAGCCTTGAGACAAAGCAGACGATACTGGAACAGCGATATGATACAGCGATGGCAGTGCACAGAAAGCAACAGAAAAGCGTCGCTGTTGTTTATAAATGATCTACTGTTACTCCCATCACGCCGGCAGCTCGGCGGTGGCAAACATGGAACTCAAAACACAGACACCACACTATTTATGTACAAAAACAAAACTCTAACAACAAAAATGATACTTGAAGTGCTTCCTCAAGTTCTCTACTAAGTAACTCTTCAAAACCATCAGAGACAAAAGAGTCATTCCAGGCAGCTAGAAATGTCCGCAGTACAGTGGCGTACCTGGGATCGTTTAAAGAGAAATTTTGTACAAGCCTGCAGTTTACCACAATAAAACTGGTCCACCAAACCTTTACTAAACTCAAAATCTCCCAGTTCCCCCTGAGAGGTATGGCTGCGCTACTCACCGTTTTTGAGATATAAAGCTCCTGTGACGTGCGGGTGGTGGGGGTGGCGGCACAAGAGATTTGAAACCCCTGTTAGAATACACTTTCTCTCGGCCGACCATCTTTCAATAGGGGGGGGGATTTGGTGAAGGGGGAGGGGGGATAGTGTGGGGGATGGGGGGTTTGCTTTACCAGGGGCCAACAAAGTGCTATAATACACTAAAGCATCACAGACAATCACACCCGCCCTTGGGGATAAAGGGAGGGGTTGTTAGAGAGAGGCATTCTGGTCAGGGTGTCAAACCGGGAATATTGGTTTTTAAGACTGGAATGAATGTGAGAAGGAATACACGAAGATTATTATGAAATTACATTATTCTAGCCATTTGATCACTTCCAAATGCAAAATACAGGAAGATCAACATGATATTGCATTGTTCTAGCCATTTGATCACTTCCAAATGCAAAATACAGGAAGATCAACATGATATTGCATTGTTCTAGCCATTTGATCACTTCCAAATGCAAAATACAGAAAGATTAATATGAAATTGCATTGTTCTAGCCATTTGATCACTTCCAAAGGCAAAATACAATTAAATTAATGTGAAATTGTTCAAATTGCATTGTTATAGCCATTTGATCACTGCCAAAGACATAATCCAATAAAATTAACATGAAATTGCATTGTTCTAGCCATTTGACCACTTCCAAATGCAAAATTCAGGGAAACTAACATGAAATTGAAATGTTCCAGCCATTTCATAACTTCCAAAGGCGAAATACAATAAAATTAACATGAAAGTGCATTGTTCTAGCCATTTGATCACTTCCAAAGATATCAACATAACATAAAGCCTAGTTTGAACTCAGCATATTGAGGAATCATGACTACAAAAGAAGGAGCTCGGGTTTAGGGCTGGTTTTGAATGGTCTCGCGTTTGCCAGCCTGATTCTGGTGCAACAGATAAAAGGGGGGGGGAAAGGTCAAGGAACAAGTGCACCTTACTCTAGTAGTGTTAGTTTAAAAGACATCACACCTCAACTAACTCATCAATAGTAATGCAGTAGTAGTATAAAATAGTTTAACCAGACCACTGATCAATATCCAGTCAACCCCCGGCTATTGTCACTAATAGTGCCGTGAATGTGCGCGATGAAGGAAATGCGCGATAGGGGAGGGGAACATAATAATCAATGGGATTAATTCTAATTGGTTCCTCGAGGCCCCAAACTCAACCATATTATTACTATTTATCCTATGTATTATATGTGTGCCATCTACATATTAGTGTTTTCTGGTGAGTAAATTATTTAATAGTGGTTAAATATTACAAAACCACCATCAACACACGTACACACTTTGCCTCAGAACCCAAATTCTACCACTTAATCTTTTATTCAACTATTATAAGGCGACTAAATGTTCTTGTTTATACCATTGTATATCTTTATACATTATAAATATACTATAAATTTGCTATTTGTGTGATTTTGGGGTGTCAAAAGTGGTCATTATCAGATTTGGTATGGCCGGGTTTGGTGTTTTTATTATTTCATAGTATTGTTTTGCTAAATCTTCAATACATATTTTCTACATAAGTGATTTTGATAAGTTCTCTTGTCTATATATTGTGCGGTTCCTGTTTTGGTTTGTTTGTTTTGCAAGTTTTAAATTTGTATAGCCTCAAAATGGCAGCTTTTGAAGTGAGCGTGATAGAGCGAAATTGAGATATTCGAACGCGTTAAAGCCGGGGGTTGACTGTATATCCAAATTGTCACACAAAACATCATATAACCCTGCCTGAGAAGAACTATATTCTCTAATAGCACTTGGTAACGACTGAAAATCACTGTTAACACTTTACTTTTCATTTCACTACTTTTCAGCTCGACTTTAGGTAAAAAATATACTTATCAAAATTCTGTTCTTGTTATTTCTCTTTCAACATGACTTCAGTTTAACCTGTCAGTATGGGTGATGGGCCTGATGGCTTTTTTTTATATGACTAGTTATACTTAGAGGATTTGATGAAGCTTAGGAAGGGTCTGTGGTAGTTAAAAGGATTAATTGACATAGTTTGTAGCCTTTTAATTGCTAGAGGATCTTCCTTAATTGAATAAAATCATCTAATAGTAGCCAAAATATAATAAAAAGGACATCACACATACTAAAAGGTTTAAAAATACTTGGCGAAACAATTAACTTTAGGTTCTTGAGGAGTCCTGGCCTAATCACCCACTCATACACTTTGGTTTTTGTCAGTACTGAAGCATCATTCAAAATCAGGACTAAGCAGCAGAGAAAAAGCGGCAATGAAACTAAAAATCAGTTTAGTGCAGAACTGGCATTTCAGTGCTAATGTGCTTAATACAAAACAAGCGCAGATACTCAATTAATGGAAGCACCAGGCTCTTTTAAAATAGGTCTTAGTATCTACCATAAGATCTCAATTTGTGTGGATAAAGAAAAGCACTTTTGTGTTTTGAAAATACCACATAAAAATAAAAAATAACTTTTCTTTTACATTTCAAAAGGATGGGGAAAGTTTCTTCATATGTTTCTAGCATAATGTAAAATGTTTTATGTTTAAAATTAAAGGCCAACTTCCTTGAAGGCATCTTAAATGCATTCCTGACAAAGAGTTACCATAAATCATTCATGTTTCCCACTATAACATACATAGCAATGTAACCATCAGTTATTGCAAATCACCACGAAAAGCTGTGTAAAGCCGGTATCACACGAGAGCTTTTATAGTCAACATTCGATGATCAACATTTTTCTGCAAACATTTATAGAATATTTTGCACTGATATCGGAAACGAGACTGATGATAGATGAACATAGGTAACCAAAATATTATAAATGTTGACCTCACAAGTTGCCAGACCAGTGTTGAGGATAAATGTTGAAGGAAAAAGCGCTCGTGTGATACCGGCTTAACAATCACCAAATGTACACTCTAAGGCATAAATCGTGGCTGAAAGTTTTCAAAACGATCCCGAACTAAATCGAATCTTCTCATTATTGTTTGGCTTGTGTCATCCCAGTTTTGGTTTGTTTAGTTTACAAGTTTACATTATAATATTTACGTTACCATTATTGTCCTTATGTTGTTTGTTTGACAGGGATTTCAATGTTCCCGAGTGTCTAAAATTAATGACCTAATATTTACATTTGGGAGGTTGGCTTTGCTGTTCAAGGGTTCATATTGGGCCAGGATTTATGTCTCGGAGTGTTCCAAGTTAGTTAAGCTGCTATCACACGAGCACTTTTACCCTCAACAGTTATCGGCATCTCTGGTTTGGCAGCTTAGGAGTTAACCATGAGTAATAATTCTGTTACATAATATAATCTGGTGGGCTGGATCTGTCAGATTGAGGGTTGGTGTCCTCTACTTCCCATAGCTGTTTCTGACTTTACCCTTTTCATCATTCTTATTTCTAACATTTTTTCCTGAGAGTGGTGAAGGCAGTGGGGCCATAATGGTTCCCTAGTGTCTTACTCTCACAGCCCACTGGCACAAGACTGCCTTTCTCTCTCTAGCGTAGGGATGCGGCGACCCCACCGCCCGCCACTTTGGTGGTGCAATCAGTTTCTGGAGCAGTGGACCACTAGTTCCTATCTTCAGAAAAGTCCTGTGCTTGGTATACTTCCAACCAGGGCACCCCTGGGGTAAATAAAATAGCAAAACAATGGTGGAACTGCCATCTGAGCGAGGGACTGCTCTGGGTCTGCTCCTTCAGTGCTAAGTGTCATAATCCACTTAGTGGAAATGGCACTGTGGAGTAGGTCAGTGGAGGCATGTCTGGGAGCCTGGAGGCAGTTTCTGCCATGACCATCCCTTTTGGGGTGCTTCCTCTGGAAGCGGGGCATCAGATTGATGATGATGATCTATAGTTATTGTTTTGTTGCTGTGTTTGGCATGCATTTCAGTTACTTGTCCAATTTCAGAAATTGCCCGTAAAATTTGATGAGAAAAGCGCTCGTGTGACACCACCTTTATCCTTGTTAAATGGTTGGATCACAAATTGATTTCTTTAGGAATTATTTTGAGAAAAACTAATGGTACTAAAATACCTTAATATCTTAAGTCTTTAGAACACATCCATTAATACATTTGTATAGTGTATAATACTTGTGCAATGGCACTATTGTATTTTAAAATAGTGTGTACAAATAGTGCCCAAGTGATGTGAGTAACCTTGCTATGGGTGACTGTTTTCCACCGTAAATGTCCTTGCCATCACTCAGAATTAAGCTCGGGTCACACATACACGTTCTAACGTCCCGTCCGGCCCCGACGCTCTTAATTCGCCGTGCCTAGGCGGCGTCCTTTTTGTGCATGCATAAAATGGTCCGTGTGGGTCGGGGCAACTGCCAGAAAACGTGTTATGCCGGGACACCCACGGGACATACACGGACACACACAGAAGTTATTTTCTTGGTCGGGGACGGACGGGACGTTAGAACGTGTATGTGTGACCCGAGCTTTACCAGTACTGTATGCCTCAGAAGCCAAGATGTTATAATAATAATAATATTATGATGCACACTAAGAAATATGATTACAGTACATACTAAGAAATATAACTTGAAGCTTATCTAGGCTTGAATCAGTATTACATCAACAATTTCCGAAGCAAAACCTCTTTCCTTCGGACTACTCAGGGGCAGACCCAGTCCAGAAGTGTAATATTTGTCCACTGTGAAACACCTTGGTAATCAGACTTAGCTATCTATCTATTGCCGGACGCCTTACTCCCCTTAATTATGGTGGCCATACACAAAAAATGTCCCCAAGCGGACCTATCTCCTGTAAGAGGGATAACCCATACAAGTTTATTAAAGGACTGCCAGGATTGACCACTCAATTCAGGATCCGTCCAGCTCCGAGGCCTTCTACGTATCTCTTTAGTACTATTTTTCTACAGTGGTGTGTGGCTAAACCATCCACTAACCTGCTTCACCCTTAGGTGTATACCTCAGGGGCATAAATATATGAAACAACTGAACTGAAAAGCATGCTAAACACAGCAAACAAAATATTAACTTAAGTCTCAAAAAGAAAAATATAGCTAAACAGAATTGCAATACTGTATGTTCAAAATTATAATCCCTTTATGAAAAAAAAAAAAGTTTAAACAACACAGGCTGATAATGGGAGTTAGTCCGAACAAGAGAGGTAAAGCCTGAATGCCTTGGTTTTCAATGTTACCAGGAAACTTGCCAACAGAAACTTAATGTAAAAAGTGGTATGAGTCCAGCTTAACCCTTCCGACCCGGGCTGCCTTACAAAAGGACGGAGGTCGTATCCGGGCGATCTGGCCGAAAAACGTCTAGGCCTAGGCTACCGTATCTTTGTTATTTTAACTGGTAGAAATTTCCCACGCATCTATAAACGTAGTGCGGTTTCCAATCTGTAGACTGGCGTTAGTAGAGCTCTCGAAGTCAACTGGTTCAGTTGTGATGATGATTTCCGTGGAGCAAATGTTGCCGCGATGTTGACAATATCGGAGCTTTTCAGACACTAATTTCGTCTGACGTCATAACAACATTGATCCGACGTCTCCTTCTTGTTTTCGGAGGTGCGGTGACGCACTGACCGGCTTTGTTTACATACGTCGGACGCACAGCGTTCAGACCAAGCTGAATAGGCTTTCAAGCTTTCGGATTTTAAAAGGACACCCGGGTACCGGCCCATCTGCCGTGGTGTCCTTTTAAAAGGACACCCGGCCTGGAAGGGTTAAAGGAGGAAAGTGCAAGAAGAATGATGTTCAATACAATACACACTTTGGATTCTGAGGCTCCTATTGCCGTTACTAAAGTACCCAATATTGATGTCACAAAGACTACTAAAGAGACATTCATATTATGCATAACGGCCAAGTGAATTTGAGTTTCTTTCTGACCCGGAAACAAAAGAGAATGGAGGGATAATAGAGGTAGAAAGGTACAGTTAGAAGCAAAAATTCCTCCCCGCTAAAACAGAATAGTGGGACGAATAAATGAAAGAATATTTCTACAGCCAAATGGGTCTCGGCCCTTATATCTATTGCCGGACGCCGTGATCCCCGAAGGGGTGGCCACGAATGAATCGCCCCCATGCACCTCTGTCACCCTGATCATTAAAAAAAAAAAAAAAAAAAAAAAAAAAAAAAAAAACAGAAACCGCACAAAATAAAGACAATCTAAATCACCATTCTAAAGCAGGCAATACAAACGTAAAATGAGTTAAAAACATATCACGTACAAAGATAACCAGTAAAGGTAAAATGTGGGGGACTCTGATAAAATACCAGACCATGTCATAATGGCCTAACTCTTGCTTCAAAGGGTAGGCCAGGTCCTGAAAGGCAGGGTATTCCATGGTACACCAATCCCACCTCTTAAAATTTAACCCTTTCTATCAGAGGGCTCCAATTTTGGCTTTATAGTAGCTAACTCTAGATATTATTTAAAATTGGAAGAGCCAGTCAGAAATAGAGGGATATTTGATACAGTCTGAAATAAATTTAAGAAACTCGACAACATAACTAAAATACCTACCAAACACAATAAACATAACAATAACAATACCTACCAAACACAATAAACATAACAATAACAATACCTACCAAACACAATAAACATAACAATAACAATACCTACCAAACACAATAAACATAACAATAACAATACCTACCAAACACAATAAACATAACAATAACAATACCTACCAAACACAATAAACATAACAATAACAATACCTACCAAACACAATAAACATAACAATAACAATCTTTTGAGTCCTAAACTTCATTCCTAAACGGAGGAAAAATCGCCTAGCAGTAGCAATGATGAAGGAAAATTTGACGCCCGTTTCTTGGATGAGTGGAGGGCGAGGAAGGATATAGATGACTGGAGGACTAAGGACAATGTCACACAAGCTCTATTTTCGTAAATTTTTAAGAGCAATTGAAGTCTGGCATCTTAAAAATTCAAGTGTTATTAGAAATCAGCCAACTAGCATAACCTACCTTCAGTCTTGTTTCCGATGCCAATGTAAATGAATATCAAAATATTACGAGAAAAAACATGCTGATAAAAAATTGCAGGAAAAAGTTCTTGTGTGACATTAGTTTAACTTTTATAAGAAGTCAGACAGCTCTGAACAGAGCTGTCTGCAGCACTGTCAATAGGACATTAGACTGGAATCACACGTATGGAGCACTCCTTTTTTTGTGCAATTTTTAACGCAGTGCACTCCCTTGATTGACAGGGGTTGGACGTGCCCTTGTTACAAGGACTTGACTGGACATTTTGCGACGAATCGCTCGACCTGAGTGTCCAAACTCTTGACATCTACCAATGGTACGGCGTGGGATCAAACTGCCGACCCCTTGATCAGCAGTCAGACGCGCTACCGACCATGCCACGGCCCGCGGCAATCGGTCTTTAAATTCATGAATGTATGTATGTATGTCCCCTAAATTTATTTATCTTCACTCTACTTTCCATTACCAATACAAACAATAAAATAAATTTTGCTGGAAGTGTTTTGGCCATGGAGAACTGAGGCCAGATCTTGTGTGATAGCCTACCCCCCAAACAAATAAAGCAGGTGAACAAAAGCTGCTAGAACATAACAAGTTAACCATTTCAGCACGATGATATCTTTCCCATCATATACTGTATACCATTAGACAATTTTCTTTACCTCACTTTTAGGACTTAACCCTCCAGCCCCGGCTATGTATTATATATATATTCCCCGAAATCCGGGGGTTTTGGCCGAAAAACGTCTACGCCTAGGCTACCGCATCTTTGTTATTTGGCTTGCTTCCGCATTCCTGCGCATCCCCAAGCGTAGATGTGTTCCGTACCTGTAGAATGGCGTTAAGTAGAGCTCTCTAAGTCAACTGGTTCAGTTGTGATGATGATTTCATTGGAGATAACTTTATGGCAAAAACAGACACTTTACACTACTTTTCGATACTTAACAATAACATACAGGCACACACGAACAAACGACGCACTCCTTCTTGTGGCCGGAGATGCGGGGCGTCGGTCCAGCCTGCTGTTGTTTACATGCGTTGGACGTACGCCTCGCACACCAAGCTTACAGTCTTTGAGCTCATGGGTGTTTAAGAGCCCTTCCGGGTAGCTCGGGTGTGTTTTTTATGGGCGTTCAAGAGCCCTTCCGGGTCTGGAGGGTTAAACGGGTAAATATGATCTCAATAAACCCTCTGAATAACATCCAGTAGGTCCTCCTTACTCCTCACCCTATTTTTTTAGCCAGAATCAAAGGTAAAAAGGTATCATCATGTTGAAGGGTTTGAACAAAGAGGTGAACTGAAAACAGATGGCCGGGGGAAAAAAAAAGTATATAAAATCACTCAATCTAGTGCAAACAAAGGGTTAATAATTTAGACAATGACAAGGGTGGTTAAATTAATAAATGAAACTCAACAACTTAACCCTTCCTGTACCAGCGACGTCTGTTGTACTTTATTCTAGCTATATTTAGACAATTTTATGCAGCTTAGGAAGGATCTGTGGTAGTTATGAAGATTGATTGAGATAGTTCGAAGCCTTACCACTTCTAGAGATCCTTCCTAAACTGAATAAAATTGATTAGTAGTAGCCCGAATAAAATAAAAAGGATGTCGACGGTACAGAGGGGGTTAACTGAAATGCATGCCAAAACACACCAAACAAAATAATAACAATAATCACAAAGTAAATATTAGCCAAACGGAGAAAACTAAATCCCAAATAAGAATAATGGTGGCATCACATGATACCATTTATACCCACTAAAGGACCAGCTGCACTGTAAACCAATACACAAACATATACCCAAATGAAAATACCGGTACATCTTCTAAAACAATAATAGTTATCAAACAAGTCAAATTGATAGATAGATAGATAGAAACAAGTCAAATTGATAGATAGATAGAAACAAGTCAAATTGGAGTAAACGATGCCCTAATTTTTGTTAATAATCTCAGATTGAATCGATTGAATCGATCAGACTGATCGAATCTCCTTTGTAATTTCTCATGTGGCACTTGCAATTGACCACTTAAAACTTTCAGGCTATAAGGAAGTTAGAATTATAAACATAAAACAGAAATGCAATAATAATGTAGGTTTCTGATCGATAGAAAGAATGTTGAATTTTATTTTATTTTATACATACAAATATATAAGTTTAAAGACCGCTTCATCCACAAAGAGTATTGTTGCCGTCGTACGTCCTAAATGGCGGCATTCCAGGCAGCCCGTTCTGGGTTGCCTCTATTGTCAGGTTCCATATGTTGAGATCGGACAGAAGAACTGTACCTGTTCCTATGTCTACCTCTACCTCAACCTCTAATACTCCCACCAGTCCAAAGCCAAGGTGGGAGGGAACTTTTGTGTTTGACTCTACCTCATAACTCAAAGTACGGCGGGTGCCCAACCCCGAAAGGAGTTGAAATAGGGGAGCTATCCCCCCGCCAAAGGCGGCTTTCTAGGGCCTTCCTAGCTGATGCTGAGAGGATTGGGTTCTAGTCATGTGGTGATGGGCTGGTCTATCAGAGTGAGAGCTGAGCGATCTCTGCCATACCCATAGCTTACTCTGACTGTTCCTTTTACTTATATATTTTCTAGATCTCAAGTGACGGCGTCTTTTCCATGGATTGACCTCCGTACTGCCAACTTAAGAGGTTGGCAGATTGGGAGCCAAAGCGTCACATTTTTTCCTTTGCCCCTTAACTTTCCCTTCATAATTGCTGAGGGGCACAGGGCCTTGGGTAAGGCTTGGGTTTCCCGGGCGTTTCCGCCCCTCCTCAGCTCCATGCCTTGGAGTGGCTTCGGTCACCCGGGCTTTATTAGTGGTAAGCAAGTAGAGTTTTGTGGGGCCGCTCGTTTATGGCCTTGGCCTTGCTCAGGACCTCGGGGCTGTTCGGCCAGACAGCCTGGGGAACAGCAAGAACAACAACAACAACTCAAAGTACCAGTGCAAAGTAAAGGTCAGAAGAATTCTTTATTTTATATTGTACAGTACACTCTAAGACACAATTTTTGTCTGAATTTGAACCCTCAAACAGCAAAGCAAACCTCTAATCTATTAGGTAAAAAATTCAAGAGAAGATTCGATCCAGTTCAGAATACCGAAGCCTAAAAAAATGGAAGACCATGATTTATGTCCTAGAGAAACCAAACCAAAAAAAGATGGGAGGGAGTTTTTGTTTTAGACTGTACATTATAGCTCAAAGTACCAGCCCAAAGCAAAAGTTGGAGGGAATATTTTACTCCTCAACGTACAAGCCAACCCGAGGCACCTGAGTCCCCCTGCCGACCCACTAGCCAAACCGAGGCACCTGAGTCCCCCTGCCGACTCACCAGTCTACCCGAGGCACCCGAGTCCCTCTGCCAATTCACCAGTCTTACCTCCTTCTGCAGTTCCTTCTTGGCGAACATCTGCAGCTCGTCCCCGAAGATCTCCTGTGAGTTGAGGACTTCTTGGTAGTCCATCTCCTTCACGAAGCTGTGGTCCTCGATGCCATTGGCCTTCAAGAACTCTAGGTATGCCACTTGGAACGCCTGCCCAATGCTCTGGGCGATGAACTGGGCCTGTGAAATTAAATGTGTGATGATGATGCGGTTACTGATTGTTATAGAGATTTTTCTGTATATGATAACCTTATGTTAAGCATTCTAGTTTTGCTTTTTTGGGGGAGGGTACCAATTACACGTGGATTGCGGGATTTTACTGTACATGAAAATTTTCCTTCTTTTTACCTCATCGCTCTCAAAGACGTGGCAGATCATCTTGGGCGTCTTCTGTATAGCGGCGGTGGCATCATCTGTGGGCAAGACTCTACGGCGAGCCATTAAAACCACCAAGTCACCTATGTCGGCGATGTATGAGATGGTCCGCAGGGCGTGATCCATCATTATCTCCTGCAACAACAACAGGATTAGTTTGTGTGGGGTTTACAAGGCAATATCCATGACATGATTCATCATGCCATTTCTCATGAAAACAACATAACAATGGATACAATTGTGTGGGCTTTAAATCCATGTCAACATAGTAAATAATAACAATAATCTGGTATTAATCTGGTATTTGATTAGTTCTTTTGTATTTTTCTAGTGTCATCCCAGTTTTTTAGTTTTTTATTTTGCAAGCTTTACATTATAATTTTGTTTAAAAAAGTACCTCTTCTTCCAGAGGAATTCCCTAGCACTCACATCATGTCACAATGCTAAAATTACAAGAACAAGGACACTGTTCATACACCAACACCACCGAAATGGACCAACTACCTTCTGTATTCCTCCATTACAGCACTAATAGCTTTTCAGGGAGAGAAGGGTCTTGAGTTACTCTTAAAATTAAACCATTGTCGCACCGAGTTAGGCCACGGTAGGACAAGTCTCTCAAATACTTTTCCCCTTTAACCCCTCCAACCCGGAAGGGCTCTTGAACGCCCATAACAACCTCGGCCCGCGCAACCCGGAAGGGCTCTTGAACGCCCACTGCTTGCGTGCGTGCTTTCGAATGCCGCGCGTACATTTTCGGTATCGTGGGACGGTAGGTGGCGCCACCAGGCGTAAACTACGCCACAGCAACAGTATCTACCCCGACGCCATCATGGACAGTACGCCAAATAGTGATTCCGCTGTGTCCGATACCGTGCTTCCTACGACGCCCTTGCTTGTTCGTCGCGCCTTACCCCGACGCCATCGCCTAAATGTGTTATCTCCCGGAGGTATTGAGACGACATTGAGACTTTATGAGCGAGCTGATGCCAAGCATAATGTTGATGATGAAGTCAGTGACGACTCCAGTAATTATAAGTCGAGTGATTATGGCCATGAGAGTGACAAAGAAGAGCAATTCCTGGGATTTGCGAGAGAACATGACAGTGATGAGAGTGATGAAGGTGATGTACCAGTTGTTGAGGAAGCTGGTTTACCTAAAGACAGTGAACTTGAGAGAGTGAGCGAGTGGGAGAGTTCAAGGTCACTCACCAAATTTCGCATAAGTGACACGACGCCAAGCCCTTCCCCAGGTAAATCGCCTTTCAAGCTACATTTGTATAAGCAGAAAATACTTGAGAAGGCGGCCGCGGCAGCTAGGGAACAAGCAAAACTACTTGGTGAGGATGAGGCTGTGAGTGAGGGTCAGCGTGGTGACCCTTCTCGTCCGCCATTGTCTCCCTTATCTACCCACGCCACCCAAGATGACCCGGATGCCCCGCATTCTTCCCCACCACCCCCACCATTGCCAAGGGTTGAGGACCCCACACTTTCGGCCTATTTGCCTCCTAGGTCCCCCGACAGGAGACATACTGCTGCCGAAAAGGGGAAAGGTAGGAAATATACCAAGAAAATTAAGAAAAGTAAGAGAGTTTTGTTCGAGGCTCCCGCGGCGTCCACCCCGGCCGGCCCCAGCCATACGTCCCCGCAACTTTCCCCACGGTCCTCCCCACCTCTCCCGCCTTCAACATGTCTTCCTGAAGAAGTCTTTGAGCTCGCATCACCAATACCTGGGCCTAGTGACAGTGAAACATTGCTTTCTGTCACTCGTCGCAGGCCAAGGAGCCCGGGACCTCGGGGGGACACAGCCTCACCTGCCACTCCTTCCCCACCTCGCCCACCCGCACGCCGCCCACGCATCACTGGTTCCCCGCCAGATTATGTGGGGGCCACTGATGATGAAGGGCACCTCTCTGAAGACTCTGGCCATGATTACATAGGTCCACCGTCAGGGCAAGATGACCACTCTGACGATGACTATATGGACATCGACGACCCTCGACCCATCCACTTGGCCCGGCGTCGTGCTGCCCGTCGTGCTGCCCACCGCCCTGGCCGCCGCCCGAGTTGGCCGTGGGCATGCTGGGCCACCAGCTGGAGCTCCTCGTCAGCGTAGACAAGACCCATTCTACGTTTTTCAGTGGCAAGACGTAGTTGATGAGGATGGATACAACCCTGATGTGCCAGCTTTTGATGAGGTACTGGAGGGTTCAGGCGTTACCCCCAATTTTCCTGCAGGCCCCAATGCTCCACCACACGAACTATTTGAGGCCTTCTTTGATGAGGAGGTGGTAGGCTATGTTGTCAAAGAGACAAATAAGCAGCACCAATTCCAGGTCCACTTTTTGGGAAAGGTGACCAAGGGCCACATGAGGCAGTGGACCCCAGTGACTCATAAAGAGTTCATGGTGTTCCTGGCACTCACCATGCTAATGCCTCATGTCAAGAAGCATAGGTTGCCTGACTATTGGATCACCAATGATCTGATATCCACCCCTGCCTTCGGGAAATATATGTCTCGCGACCGGTACCTTGATATCCTCGCAGCGCTCCATCTTGTCACCAACCTTGACGTCCACCTCCCAGACAAGCTGTGGAAGATTAGGACGTTGTACGAGATGATGCGAGAATGCTTCACCTCCTACTTCAAGCCCTTCCGCAAGGTCGTCATTGACGAGTCTCTTGTGCTGTTCCGGGGAAAACTCAGCTTCCGGCAGTACATCCCCTCAAAAAGACATCGCTTTGGCATAAAATTCTTTGTGCTGTGCGACTGCCAAACTGGCTATGTCCTGGACTTCCTGGTCTACAGCGGGAAGGAAGGGGACTTGCTTGTGGACCCCCTCATTGGCTTTGGCGGAGCAGTGGTGCAAGCCATGATGGACCGCTACTTTCACAAGAATCACGTCCTCTACACGGACAATTATTACACGTCCCCCACTCTCTCACAGTACCTGCATGAGCGCAAGACGGGGACTGTAGGCACAGTACGAGGGAAAAGGAAGGGCATGCCACCTTTCCCTCCAAAGACCAAAAAAGGTGATGTGTTCAAGAAGAAGTCGGGGCCCATTCTGGCTATCCACTGGCACGACCAGCGGAAGGTCAACCTCCTGACCACCATCCACAAGGGGGAAATGGTGGAGACTGGCAAGGTGGATCGCCGCACCCAGGCCAGGGTGACCAAGCCCGATGCTGTCCTGGACTACAACATCAACATGAGGCTGGTGGACAAGTCCGACATGCAGATAGGCTTCATTGACTGCCTGCGTACCTCGTGCAGATGGTACAAAAAGTTCTTTCTGCATATGGTGGACATGTCAGTTCTGAATGCCTACAACATATACAAGCTTCGGAATGTGAACACACCCATGAAGTTCAATAGCCTGCGGAGGTTCCAAAAGCAGGTGTTGACGGAGCTCCTGGAGAAGTATGCTATGCCACAGAGGGCAGTGGCACATCCTGGGCCCGCCGTTATTGACCGCTTGCAGTGTGCTCAATACTTGATTAGGCACAGGCTTGGTTCCCTGCCTCAGAATGAATCAGGAAGAACACAGCAGAAGCGGTGCCATGTCTGCTACAACAGCAGGGTGAAGCCGAGGTCAGGTAAAAAGTCAACCATGGAGTGTGTGGAGTGCAAGGTGGCACTCTGTGCTTTAGAGTGCTTCTTTGATTACCACTCCAAGCTGGAGTTCTAATAATCATACTGAAATTGCCAAATTAAAATGTAAAACTTGCAAACTAAACAAACCAAAATTGGGACAAGGACAATATAAAGTCAAATTAAATTATCAAAATCGCTATGTGGAAACAACGCTTACTAAAATGAAAATTATTAAATAAAAGAACACAATCCACCACATAGGGTGTACATCACTACATGAGCAAGTTAATCTGTTTCCCAAGCAAACCAATCGCACATATAACAACGCACTATCGTCACGTTAAAGGAAGTAGTCAAGTTTGGGAAGTCCGGGACGTTCTGGCAAATTTTACTAAACTCTGCATGAATAAAGAAACTACATGTTAAATGTCAAAATATTATTTAAAATCAAATTTGCAACATGACAAGACATTAACAATAGTAAAAAATACAAATATTGATAAGATATCTATACTATTACAAAATAATATATAAAATACAGTACAGCACTCACTAACGATAGTGCTATCGGGTAGGTACCTGTAAGCATAGCATGCCTCAAGTGACCCCTATCAATAACTACCCTACAAATAAAAGAACACAATCCACCACATAGGGTGTACATTACTACATGAGCAAGTTAATCTGTTTCCCAAGCAAACTAATCGCACATATAACAACGCACTATCGTCACGTTAAAGGAAGTAGTCAAGTTTGGGAAGTTCGGGACGTTCTGGCAAATTTTACTAAACTCTGCATGAATAAAGAAACTATATGTTAAATGTCAAAATATTTTTTAAAATCAAATTTGCAACATGACAAGACATTAAAATAGTACAAAATACAAATATTGATAAGATATCTATACTATTACAAAATAATATATAAAATACAGTACAACACTCACTAACGATAGTGCTATCGGGTAGGTACCTGTAAGCATAGCATGCCTCAAGTGACCCCTATCAATAACTACCCTACAAATAACCTACATTTATAGCACAAATAAACTAAGGAAATCGCAAAAGTAAGCAATTGATACTATCGACAATGAATACATATAATATAAAGAGAAATAATTGCAAAATATGAAGTAACAACAGATTTAAACAAAGAGTACTCTTTTAACAAGAACAATAAATTTAAAAAATCATCAATATTAATAATAATAATAATAATAGAAAAAGAAAAAGATAAACAATAAATACAGACAAAAAGTAAGCAGAGGTTATACAAGAAACTTCAAGTTAAAAATGCTTGATTAAAATTATTGATGTCAAATTTTAGAATACAGTCACAATAATTGACCCTAAAAAGATTAAATTTATGGAACAATTTACTTGCCTCAATAAAATGACAATATGTACACTATAATTATATATAGGCAAAAAGTGGAAGAAAACCAATGTATTGTAATACAAAAGTCATGTATTGAGAACATTGATACAAATACAATTACACCATAATAATATGTGAAAGTGACACATGTATATACCAAGTGACATTCATGTGATTAGAACCTATAGAAATATATAAATCAGTGAAAAAAGACACAATAAATTGTATATAAAAAGTTTACAAATCATATAACTAAGTGAAAGTGACACAAGACCTAATATTTGATGGCCAAAGTATAATAAATACCTGTGATAACGAATAATCAGTGCCTAATACAACAATAACCTACCTCAATTACTAATAAAATGTACGGTATCGAGTGAAAATGAGCATTATCAGTGACAGTGACACTCTCTAAAGCATATTTGTCAAAGTGAAAGTGACACAAGACCTAATATTTGATGGCCAAAGTATAATAAACACCTGTGATAACGAATAATCAGTGCCTAATACAACAATAACCTACCTCAATTACTAATAAAATGTACGGTATCGAGTGAAAATGAGCATTATCAGTGACAGTGACACTCTCTAAAGCATATTTGTCAAAGTGAAAGTCACACAAGACCTAATATTTGATGGCCAAAGTATAATAAACACCTGTGATAACGAATAATCAGTGCCTAATACAACAATAAGCTACCTCAATTACTAATAAAATGTACGGTATCGAGTGAAAATTAGCAATATCAGTGACAGTGATACCCTAATAAACATATTTTATATAATTGGCCTCAAAATAACTAGAAAATATCAAATAAACATCACATTCTCAATATCAAACACTAAAATCGTCTAAGGGAGATACTTTGGCGCGACGAGCGGCTAGGTGCGTCGTAGCCATGGCCGGGGCGACGCGTCCGAACGCGGGAAGAATTTGCCGCCGAAAAGCACTCGTCTTCCCGCGCTCACCATTATGCAACCAGAGGGGCTAGAGACCTCTACTCAACGCCATTCGACAGAGGAAGGTTTGTGGAACATTATTCTTTTTTATTCACAACATTACATGACATATTCATTGACTTACAGAGTAGTTAACATAGGCCAAAGATCGTCAAAACACCCGGTACCGGAGCACAGTCGTAAGCTATAGCCCCCGGGGCTGGAGGGTTAACACGTCAGATGTTACCCGGTTCCATCCAAACCTGGCATATTTTCAGTGTGTATGTCTTTCGATTTCATAATATTGTTTTGCTAAATCGTCATTACTTATCAATTTTGATAAAACAAAATTTTATTATGTTGTGCGGTTTCTGATTTTGGTTTATTTTACTTTTTTGTTGCACCTCCATCTGGTTAATAATAATAATAATAATAATAATATTTATTCAGTCAGAAATTTACAGAGTTGGTACCACATAGTTTGTTACAAATATGACATGTACCAGCCTTGCATAATTCCAACTAAGGATAGCCCAATAAGGCCGTTAGGCGTATTTCCATTGGGGTCCTTGGTTCTCTGTTCTGTTGTTTACGACAGGATGCCTTTAATGTTAGACAGTGTTATTATACACCTAAATACACAAACTGTGATTATACCTTAAGGTCTGTGTTGAGCACCATAATCTTCTCCGTAGAGATGAAGAGGTCCACTTCTGTGCTGGGTTGTGTTTCTCCATCGGGGGCCTGGGGAGGGGGTAATATATCAGTCACAATATTAAACACTATCAACACTCAAACCTGCAGAGCGGATACAAAATATATACGGTAATACTGAATAAATGTGTCTGATAAAAATATAGTGATGATTATATTCTGAGATCAAAAAAATCATAATTACAGTACTGAATACATCCATGTCTCATAAAAAGAAAGTGAGTATTATATTCTCTAAACAAATTAATGTCACTGATTTTTTTCTATACAGTATAACTAATTGTAAAGCTATGAATAAGAATGCTTGAAAATATAATAAAGTTGAATACTATGAAATAAATCATATTACTGAATAACAAGCGTAACAGTAAATTAAGTATTTTTCACTGAATATAACAAAATATCTATGAAACTACTGACACTATACTGACCGCAAAAAACAAAAACTTCAGAATGCTTTAAGGTTTCTCAATGTAATGCCTAAAAAATCATATCTGTTAAAAATATCATAGCTGCAATTACAGTACTTAGAAAAAAGAAAAGATAATACAAATAAAGCACCACATTTTCAAATACACTAAAAAATACAAAATAAAGTCTAATACAGTATACAGTGGCGGGATCAACAGTAATTAACCCCTTCAGCACGACGACACCTTTTTTTACCATTGATTCTGGCTAAAATTTAACGATTTTATGCAGCTTAAGAACGACCTATGTTATTCAGAGGGTGCATTGATATCATATTTACCCCTTTGAATCCTAGAGGTAGATTACAAACTAAAGAAAATCGTCTAAAGGTAACCAGAATATGATGGAAATTATGTCATCGTCCCCTTCAGCACGATGACGTAATTTTCATCATATTCTGGTTACCATTAGATGATTTTCTTTGGCTTATACAGTAATCAACTTCAACTATTCAAAATGGGTAAATACAATCTCTCTAAACCCTTTTAACAACATAGGTCAATCTTAAACTGCATAAAATAGTCTAATTTTAGCCACAATAGACGGTAAAAAGACGTCATCATACTGAAGAGGTTAATAATGTGTGTGATATAAGTAAGGTAGAGTACAGTGGCGCTAATAAGTCATGTCTCAGCTGTTATTACGTTTGCCTCACTCTGTGCTGTATTATTGTCTGTCAAATGTTGAATAGGGTGTGTAAATTAAAATGTAAAACTTGCAAACTAAACAAACCAAAATTGGGACAAGGACAATATAAAGTCAAATTAAATTATCAGGTGTTTAAGGAAAATTATCAAAATCGCTATGTGGAAACAACGCTTACTAAAATGAAAATTATTAAATAAAAGAACACAATCCACCACATAGGGTGTAATGGAACGATGAATTAAAGTTTAGATAGTGCTGATACTAACTATTGATCAAAACATACTTGGTGCCGAGACACGGTTTATTAGGCCGACTGTACAGCACTATAGGGTAGCTCTGTAACAAATATTACGGTGCCTACGGGTGCTGGCCAGATAAACGGCAGCTATATATACGGTGCACTCATCACACATTTGCCACTTTCAGGCTAAAAGGAAGTTGGAACTGTAAACATCGATACAGAACAGAGATGCAATATATAATTTTGTAATCAAAGTATAACCAGACCATTGAGTTACAAAGCAAAACTCTTGTAGATATCCGATGGGTAGAAAGTATAACAAATTTAGTTTTATGTACCGTATTTATAAATGTACTACGATCACATTATAGTTGTTGATTCTGCTAAAAATCAATGTCCATACCTCCAACTTCCTTATAACCTGAAACTCGCAAGTGGTCAATTCAACCCACGGTCATATCAACTCATAAATTTAAGTTAGCGGTATGTGATGTAATGTAATAAGATAAATTAGGAAAAACATTTTAATCAGATGATGATGCATTATCTTCCTGCGGTCTCACAAGTCAAGAGCGATGAGTTTCAACAAAGGACTACCTTGTAAAAAACCTCATTATAATCTTCTTCAGTATAAGAGGTGTAGGCCAAGGCTTCAATCCAGATCTTTAGACTTTAAACTTGTACTGTACAGTACTGTATTATTGCCACAGTACCAAAAACTCCCTTTCTCTTTCCATGAATGACTCGTACTGTATGTGCTAATTCTTCTTTAAGTGGTAGAGGTAAATGTGACCTAACTCTTATCCCTTTGTGAGGGGTCACTAAGCAAGGGCTAATAGTTGATACGACCGTAGGTAGAGTTTATGTGGAGCCAGCTACTAGTGCTGGCCAGGCACAGAATTACAATCCAATATCACCTACCATACAGTCAAACTTGACTAACAGTAAGAACCAATGATTCCCAAAGCTGTTAATTCTTACTTATCTCTACCCTTTGTAGACACTTTCGTTTGTCTGTATCGTAGCTAGTATTGGTTAATAAATCTGAGCGGTGAATCAGAATACGGTATTGTACAATATTTGGTGCTCGGAGGAGAAATGTGCCAGTTTTAATCCTACACAGCAATCGGCAAAAGGATACTGTATCCACTCATTGTAAAGCATAGACATTAGCAGTATAGTACTGTAATGTACTATAATAGAACAAAACATTCATTTGTTTTTTTCCTGACACAAAAATAATCACATTACTGTACTCTTGCAATTGTAGATACCTTTTATGCCGATTGCTACAGCAGTGAGGGCATGGCATACTTTTTGTTACTATTCAGTCCATGCATTTGTAACAACTATTCTTCCTTAGACTGCTTAGGCATATAAGGATAATTTAATGGAATTTATGTTCTTGTAACAGCTATTTTTCCTTAGACTACTTCTTAGTACAGTATAAGGACAATTTTAAAGACACTATCCCTAACTCAATCATTGTAGTTACTGATTATACAACAAATATTTACAAAATCAGCACATTATTAATGATGACAGGGACAATTAATAAACTTAGCCCTGTAATAAGCTTGTTGCAAAAAAAAAACTATTCAGAAGTTAATGTACTTCAATATCGACAATTTTCAAATTGTGTATCTGTCATCAGCTTTATGAAACAATACAAGACAGAAAAAAGCCGTCAAACACACTGAAAAATGACAAGATAATAAGTACAATTATCAACAGTTTTTATTGTTGGTTGTTGATGGTATTAACCAGATTGCAGGTAACGATGTTCAGTATGTACAGTATAAGATATTGAAACAACTTCCACGGCAGCATCTGTGTAATTCTATAATAAATATCACAAAATAAACCCAAGTACTGTATAATAATCAATAGAGAAATGACTAAATATATTGATGTACGTAGCAAAGCACAGAGTAACTAATGAAGAACACACGAACAATGTTCACATGCACATTCATGCACCGAGACGTTGGAGATAGGCAACAGGAAAGATTTGGAGAGAGAAGCAGTATGAGAGTGAACAAGGCGCAACAGATTAAATTATTTTTTCATAATACTGTACAAAGGATGGTAATTATGGGTTTTTTAAATGTTATCAAAACTGCGTACAGTACTGTACTATGCTGGGTTTTAGCGACTAAGAAAATAACATCTCACCTATATGTCAATAATTCTAGCAGATTGGCTCTAGGACCGTGTCTAAAGTTTCATCTTGTACTAACTATTTATTCTTCTTAACAAAGGTTTTAATAATCACAGTTACACAAGTCAATCAGCTGGAACTATTGCCTTATTATTGGGCCGCAATTTTCTTGTGTCGCTGACACGGAGTATAATCTATTTTATTAAATTCACTCCCACACAAACTAGCTAGTCTATGTATGGATATACAGTGCTAGGTTATTTGTAAACAAGAAGCTGCTTCTCTCTCGGATATCGGCACCTAGTAACAGAGCCAACGAGCCAACGATCTTAAGGCTATAATCGTGAAAAGGAAAGACGGGTGTAATCAATGAAGCCTGGTCAACACTTGCTAACAACCAGCACAGAATAAAATACAACAAACACGTGACACGGATGCCAACAAATAAAGAGAAATGACAACAGATGAAACATAATGCCAACAAATAAAAATATGGTGAGTAAGGGAAGATGAGAGATTGTAACAAATATAGAAAAATTGTAAGGGATGAATGTAGAGAAATTGTAAGAAATATATGAGAATGGCAAGTAGTGAATGAGAAGATTGTAACAAATAAATGAAATTTTATTAAATTCAAAAATATATAGGAAAATAAATAGGAAACAAATTAGTATTGTAACAATAAGAGAAATGGTAAGTAACAGATGATGACAAATTACAACAAATAAAAGACTAATTATGAGTAACAAAAGATATGGGAGATTGTAACAAATAAAAGAGAAAACGCAAATAACGGATGAGGAGACATTTTCAGGTAACGGATGATAAAAGATTTGAAAGAACGCATGACGAAAGATGTGAAAGTAGTGGATAAGAATGATACAAAAGGAATGGATGAAAAGAGATGGCAAGTAACGGAAGACGAATGGAAGTAACGAATAACGAATGATACATAAGAAATGGATGAAATGAGAGATTGCAAGTAACGAAAAACGAATGAAAGTAACGGATAACGATAGATGCATAAGAAATAGATGAAATAAGATTGCAAATAACGAATGATGATGATAAATTTGCGAGATTTCAAGTAATGTTAGACGAATAAATATAACAGATAACAAAGGATACATAAGAAATAAATGAAATAAGATTGCAAATGAGGAATAATGACAAATTTGCGAGATTTCAAGTAACGGAAGACGAATGAAAATAACAGATAACGCAAGATACATAAGAAACGGATGAAATGAGATTGAAAACAACGAATGATGATGATAAATTTGCAACTAAAGAGGTGAGAACGTATTGCAACTATACACAGCCACTTACCAACGCCTACAACCACCGCGGGCAGCCAGAGGGGAGAGAGGGAGGGGAACAAATATATCAGGTTAGTGCACAGTCATTTTTTTTTGTTTTTTTTTTTTTTTTAACATAGAACAGAGGAAGGAAATAAAACCAAGCTAATATCAAAACAAGAACCATACACCTAAAAGAGTATTGTAGGCCCACTCATATAGTTAGTCAAAGTAAATAAGTAAAAATATATATTAAATATGTACAGTTCCCCACATAAGCTTTGTTCTTGCTGTGATCTTATGTATGAAAGCAAAATTAGTATGAATAAAGTGTGAGTGTGGTTTCTTTTCATTATCAGGTGACTAGTCAGAGGAGTTACCGACTGCATAAGAAACTACACCCGTAATTCAATCATGTGCATTATATTTCCATGTACAGTATAAGATCCCTGAATGGACCAGAACTTATGTGGGCAACTGTACAGGCACCTCTCACTTGGGAAGAGATCCGCGCAACACTTAGCCCGACGACAGAGCAGTTCTTCAAATATCACCTTTTTCCAGTTGCATTGGGAGACCATTTTAGGATTTCCAAATGCAAATATAAGGTCATAGTTTTAAAGTGGTCAACCATCCGACATGCTAGGCGGACTATTCGCAAGCACCAGGTACCGGCTAAGACACACAGCCCAGACACAGTATAAACAACTTGGAAGTAAGGGGGGGTAGCACACTAGACCTTTTCCCTCAACTCTAAACAGGCAGCTCATCAACCCTCTCACGCACGGGGGATTGCAAGTTAGTATTCAGACTTAGAAAAAAATTAACGATGCTTTGGGTCTATAACAAATCTCTAATTTAGTTACCCATCCAAAATTGATTTTCCTAGGACAGGTCAAAGAAAATTGCAAAGGTTTCTCTAACAAAACTAAAGGTTTCTAAAAAACCATGATGGTCACAAAAGGTTATAAAATATGCCAGAGATTACGCTAAAAGTGTCATCGTGCGTGAGGGAGTTAAATTCACCTCTGTAAGAATTCTAGCACCTAATACAATCAACGTTAAAGTAGTCGTGCGCGAGGGAGTTAAATTTACCTTTATAAGAATTCTAGCACCTATTATAATCAATCGTCAACGTCATCGTGCGCGAGGGAGTTAAATGCGCCTTTATAAGAATTCTAGCACCTATTATAAACAATCGTCAACATCATCGTGCGCGAGGGAGTTAAATGCGCCTTTATAAGAATTCTAGCACCTATTATAATCAATCGTCAACGTCATCGTGCGCGAGGGAGTTAAATGCGCCTTTATAAGAATTCTAGCACCTATTATAATCAATCGTCAAACGTCATCGTGCGTGAGGAAGTTAAATGCGCCTTTATAAGAATTCTAGCACCTATTATAATCTATCATCACTCTAGTTGCCAACACCAGTGCAAAATGGTCCCCAAATGTTGCCAGAAAACAGGTGCGGATCAAAAGTTGAGGATAAAAGCGTTTGTGTGACACCCCATGAAGACGTCTCAATCCAAGAGGAAATGGTTGTTGGAGTCATGCTCACACCTGCACTATCAAAGCCAGCAAAAACCATAATTAATAACCAGGTCATAAGTGTGGAAAGAAATGCACAGTTAACCAAAATAATTATATATCTAAGTGTGAAATAAATCTACATTAAATTGAAATAATTATATCCATGTTATACTAGTGAAAACAAATCTTGGTAAGTGTTCAAGTGTCCATACATTAGTATTTCTCTATCTGGCAAGAAAGTGTCACGTCCCCACCTGGATTGTGGAGCCATGACGAGATCTTTATAATGAAGTACTGTACAATACATGCAAAATTCATCTCTTTGAAAACCCATGACTTTCAGTATAAATACACTACAGTATACAATCTGGAAATTACTTTGACCTTTCAGAGGTGGAAGATCGAAGTAGATATTTGAAAAATAGTATTAAAAAGTGTGTACAGTTGCCTCTCTCTTACGGACAAATTATGAAAATATGTTAGTACTGTAATATTATACACATATAAATGACCAACACACATTAAGAAATCAACTTCTGAGGGAAGCAACTTCTGGCCAGAAGAAAAACTGTGTAGTCTGTGTTACAGTAACAGTAAGTAGTGTACACCTGGAGAAGACAGTACTGGGTGCACACATGTACACACACACACAGGGGTAGTACTGAACACACTGAAGCACACTCCACTTGGCTGCAGCACTATCAAACAACACCTTAAGAGAGGGGGGGACATGGGGAACAGTGCCCAGTCTGTTTGCTCACTATTATCACACCACTTAAAGTCCAACCAAACTAAACAGATCAACAAATTAATATATTATCACACCATTTATAGGCCCACATAAATAAACAAAATCCCATCCTAGTGGGTGGGGATTACTCTTGTTTTATTGCTTTCCCAGCCAGTCAACATGATATGCTAGTTGTTGTAATGTCAATGAGAAGTACTGGATTATTATTACAGTACAGTACTCTTCAAACAATTAAAACAACTATACTGTATTTGTTTTTACCCCAGCTGATGGTAAATTGAATCCCTTACCAACTGATTCCTCGATACTTAATGGAATAATATGGAACTACTACGTCTCTGCGTCATATTAACGCTAACTTTTCATAATTAACAACAAATTTCACTACAAAGTCTTCGTAAAAGCTGACTTATCAAATTAAGATCATGTCAGTTTACCGTCAGCTGTAAAAAGTTGACTATAGCGTACCATATCGACTGGCTAGAGATACAGAAAAGATTTTGTTTTCTTCCCCCAGACGCCGTAATACCCGAGAAGGGGTGACCATGAACATTAGACGTTTGTCACAAATCGCTAAGTCAAGTTGCAAGGGCTTGACATCTACCAATAACATTTTGACAGTGCGAGCTCGATCCGCCGACCCTTTGATCAGCAGCCGACGTTCTACTGACTATGCCACGGCCATGATACAAAAGAGTAATTACCACCAACAAAAATGGGGTAAGTCTAGGAATACAGGCCTTAGTTATACAAACAAAATGGATAACAAGAATAAATAGATTACCATAAGAAATTAATAATATAAGCATAATAAGTATATAAGTATATAACCACACCGGCTATAGTCATACAAATCTAAACCGATAAATAAATTACTATATAACCACACCAACAAGTCATACAAACTAAACTGATCACTAAATGGCTATATAATATAAATAACCATCATGCTGATCTTTAAATAATAAAATACTCTTAAATAGTTTATAATGTAGCTTGCGAATTTCTACTTGAATACCTGCAGAACCTGACCAATCAAAATCCTCTCAAGGCGGTGTCACACGAGCGTACTTTCCATCAATTTTGGGGGGCAATTGTAGTCTGGCAGCTTCAAAATATAGGTTGTACTGTATAAGAATTCAGCCACTTAACATATTCTACCTTCAGTATACAGTAGTTGCCGATTCCGATGCAAAAGGGACCCAAAATAATGCTAGAACTAACTTGCTCATCTAAAATTGCCGGAAAAAGCACACGTGTGACACTGGCTTAAGTGGGTACGCTGTAAGAAGAAATTAACCCTTTCAAGATAATATGACACACATCTGTTCCCTTTTCCTGCTATTATTAGGCAATTTTATTCAGATTAGGAAGTCAGTGGGTTAATTGATATAGTCTTTACCCTTTGAAATCTCACAGATATTTCCTAAGCAGTATAAAATCCTCTAACGATAGCCAGGATAAATGGCATACATGACCGTTAGCTACAGACAACATTCCACACTCACACACCATGGATGCATAAAGGCAAGCTCAGTCAAGATGTAGGAATTAGTTTAAGGAAAAGTCCCTCCATTTCACACTTGTCTATTGCTGTTCACTGAAATATACCTTATACTGTAGTCCTTATATCTAGGCTAAGCATGTTTTTAATCTTGTTTTGTGGCTAGTATTGTGTTCCTGATAAATATAAAGTTACCTGTTATTTGATCTCTCTGCTAAAAAATATACAGTACATCAGATGGGCCAAATATGTTCTAATCTTATTCCGTTGATATTTGTGTGTCCCTGCCTGGTACTATTCTATATCTTGGCTAAAATTCTAGTGTCATTCAATTGTTATTATTTTGCCCCTACCTATTACTAATCTATTCTCCAGTCCAGCCAAAGGGACCAGAAGTGACCCACCTTAAGATGTGCGACGGCCTCCATAACCATATCCTTCTTGGGCCGTTTACCGGGTGTCTTGCGAGGGGGTGTTTTACCTGACTCCTCGGCAACATCCACCGACCCCACCAGCCGGAGGTGAAACACGGTCCCAGCGGGCCCCAACCCCGGCCCCCCACCCTCCTCAGAGACCCAGTCTAAGCCCCCTCCCTCTCCTCCTCCGACCACTCTTCCTCCTCCTCCTCCTTGTTGTTCCTGACGCCTGGTGTGTCGTGTGCCACCGCTAGCCCCGGGGATAACAGTCAGCACCTCGATACACGGGTCCTCGCTCTCCCCGCTCTCACTTTTGCTGCCTCCATTATCATCATCATCGTCGTCATCATCGTCTTCTTCAACATCTTGTGGTCTAAGCAGCTTGCGGTCTTCTTCCTTGTCCTCCCCCTCGGTCTCCTCACTATCATCCTCATTATCGTCGTTGTCTTCATCATCATCATAGCGGTCATCATTCACCAAGGCCTTCCTCATGTTGTTCTCCACTGCCCTGATTGGTTCCTCCAGCTGGGCCATGAGGGAGAGTCCTGCGTGGTCCAGGGTTACATCCCCAGAGTAAGGGCACTGGGGGAGGCCCTGTAGGTTGGCTCTGGGAGGGGGCTTCCAGGGGGCATTCTGTGGGGAGGAGGACTCGGACCCAGCCGGGGGATAACACTGGGCAGCATGGGGTGAGAGAGAGGCACGGGGCAACACCCCTGACCCCCCCGCCATAGGTGAGGCCAGTTTGGAGGACGACTTGGAACCCGTGGGAGAGCTAACACTCATGGGGGAAGCCTGATCCCTGGGTGAGAAGTCCCCCAGAGACGGCAAGTGCCCAGGGGAATGGTGGAGGTGGTGGAGGTGGTGTTGTTGATGTTGTTGGTGGTGGTGATGGTGGTGGTGGGGGAGGGGGGAGTGGTGGTGTTGGGGGCTCGGGGGTGAGTATGGGGGTCCGGGGGGAAGGGGGGGCTGCTCTGGATCGCTACTTTCCGCCAGCGCTTCTTTATCATCATCATCTGCATCCTGACAGGGGAATGTTGTTTTGGTTGGTTCTCTAATCTACACTCAACACTCAGGTAGCCAAAATTATTAGCAAACTTTTGGTGAAAGGGCTGAGAGGCAATTATTATTTTTAAAAGGGGGTAGAGTAATTCTTAGCATTCAGAACCATTAATGAATTCTTTTATAGTATAAGAGTTAAGCAGGAATGATTTAAGCTTCATCAAACAGAGTTATTATTGCATCTAAAGAAGGAGGGGATGACTGGGGACTTTGGTATGAGTCTCTCAAAATAATAAAGGGGCAGGTGAAATGATAGCTCTTCTCCAAAGCAAGGCATAAACAACCAAAGATAATAATAATCAAAGTAACGGTAACCAAGGAACACACGAACACGATGCAAACCTTTCATAGTCAAGTGAGCAGTTTAACAAAACAAAGCCCCGAGGCTTATACAATTATGTACAACATGGCTTTCTCTCTGATTGAGTCCGGATGAGGCGGAGGGTTCGAGTCGGGGCGAGGGCAATTTAACCTTTCCAATCGGATAGTGCCAGTTTTTGTTTTATTCTGGTTATCAGTAGACAATTCTATACAGTTTCGGAGGGACTTCTGGGTATCAAATGGGTGCAAATGACATTCACCAATTCCTCCTAAACATAATATAATTGTCTAATAATGGACACTTTTATTATATTCCGGCTATCAATAGACATTCATACAGGGTGTCCAGGAATTTATTAAACAATTAGAATTTAAGTTTATTAACAACAACACTAGATAATGATAATTAAAAGAATATATTACAACTTGATGGCAAACCAAAATCCCCAACAAACGTCACCCTGGTAATTGTAAAAACTCTTAGGGAAAGGTGTTCAAAATGAGCACCAATTTGCCAAACTCCGCAGATCTGAACCTACTGAATTTCTTTGCATGGGGCTGCATTAAGGATCGCGCATACACAGACAAGCCTCGGACCCTGGATGACCTTAATGCGGCCATCATCAATGAGGCAGGCAACCTCACAGTGCAGGAGTGTAATGCCGCCATCGATGTTGAGAGTTTGGACAGCTCGGTCTAGAAATTTGTGGCAAATGTCCAGTAAAGTCCCTGTAACAAGGGCACACCCTAGCTCTGTTAATCAAGGGAGTATATGGCGTTAAAATCTTCATCTGTCAACCTGCGTGATCTGCACCTGCCGCAGGTGATCCAGCGAAATTGTACTCATTTTGAACACCTTCTCAAGTTGTTACAATTACCAGGGTAACGGTTGTTGTTGATTTTGGTTTGCTATCAAGTTGTTAATAAAATATTGTACAGTAATTATTATTATCTAATGTTATTGTTAATAAACTTATAAGTTTAATTTCCTGGATAACCTGTACATAGTTTAGGAGGGACTTGCAGATACCAATTAAGTGCACATGATCCAAATGAACTCTTTTTCTCCTAAACTGAATAAAATTGTTTACTGATAGCCGGACTAAGAGGACCAGAGGCGTGACCCGTACTGGCAGGGTTAACTCTCTCCCCCCGACACCATCTCTCGTAGAAGCCAAGAGTCACCGAGACACTTTGCAGCAAAAAATGACACACATGCAGCAACGGTAGCCAGCAAGGTTAAACAAATAATAATAAATAAACCAAAATAATAATAAGAAGACTTTCCGGACAACATGACAAGTGACGACTAATTTTGGGGGCAATGGGTCTTTTTATATTGATTATTCTGAATACAGTAACTGGATATTCTGAGGATAAAAGGAAAACTGATCCTTTGAGTCTTTGTAGTAACTGGATAAACTAATCCTTTTAATCTTTGTAATAACTGGATATACTAATAAGAATACAAGAATAATAAACCAACCAAAACATACATTAACACTGCCTGGGAAGCAGAATAAATGAACAAGAAAAACACCGGCATATACGTCTGACTGTGAGCACTGTGTTCAACCACACATATAGTATATACTTTAAGAACACACACCAACTGAACTAGCCCACGGGTTTAACAGCAAGTGAGACGGAAAATGAAGACGGGTTTTGTTGTGTATAATACAGTATTATATTCTGCCACCACTGAGTGCATGCCAAACTGTCCCCTATGGCAACTGAATACATGCTGAACTGCTTTTATACCAGACTGTCACTCAAGGCAGCTGCCCTCCATGGCAACTGAGTGCATGCTAAACAGTCCCCATGCCAGGGCTGCGTTCAACCACAATTAGCTATGCAATACGTAAGGTAGCGTACTATTGTGTACCAACACTGGCGTGTGTTGCCAGACACGATACTATATCAATTAGCATAATAAAGATGACAATAATGCAATACGCTTTTGGTAATTGAATATTTGGTTGCATTCACTTCAGGATAGTCAAATTTGTATTGCTTCCTTATATCTCTAAATACCAAGTATGGTCTGGCTTGTTGGTACATACAGTACAGTATTACATACGTATTGCTTAGCGATATGTGGCAGAACACAGCTGTCCCCATAGCAATTGTGTACATGGCAAACAGTCCCCAGGGTAACTAAGTACAGTCACCAACTTATGTCCTGCATCACCTCCCTGCCTACAACTATAATTTTATCTCCAGTTAGAAGCAGAAGGCATTCCTCCTTGAAATACCTGGACAAAGCTCTGATCTAAAAACATTGACTAGGCATACACAAGACCAGGGTGTCGAACCAAAGCCACGTCCTTACTTTTAAGTCTTTATTATCGTATATGCAAAGATGTAATTGTGGTTTATAGTTCAAATTATGTTTATGGAACAAATAAAATGGCCAAAGCAATGCTATTTCTTGTTAACCACATGAGGATTACGACACATTATGACAATATATTCTGGCTGTTATTAGAAGATTTCCTGCTATTTTGAAAGGATCTTTAGGAATCAATGGGGCAAAAACTATCTTGACTAACTCTAGCTCCCACAAAATCCTCCTAAACTGAATACAATTTTCTAATAACAGCCAGTATAAATGACCAAAACATATCAGCATCCTTAAAAGGGTTAGTTAACTTATACATCACTTATTAGGCCGACTGTCAAAGAGTTGAAGGCATGGAGGTGAGTAGGCTACATACATGTGTGTGGCCCGTACATGCTAAACTGTTCCCGTGGCAGCGGTCATGCTCGTGTAACAAAAACTCCCTTGTGTCTATTATAAAAATGTTTAAGTAACAAAGCTACGGAACTACTATACCCCCAGAGGAAGAAGAGACAGAGGGAGAGAGAAAGCGTACAATTCCATAAACACGAACCTGGGATACGTGATGTGAACGATTTTTTAATTATTTCGTAATTTCATTTGATTAGTGTTATTTCCACATAGAGATTTTGATAAGTTCTTTTGCCTTTATATTGTGTCGTCCCTGTTTTGGTTTGTTTATTTTGCAAGTTTCACAATTGAATTTATATAAATTAAAATTGAGTCTGGAAGTGTAGTAATGTTTGAAGTAGGCCAGACAAATTATTCTCATCAATACTAGGTTAATATGTCTGAACGTGGAATAATGATGTTTAAAGTAGGGAAGACAATTATTTTCCAATTTACTTAGCAAGCTCTTGACAGCAAATGTCCCAGGGTCATGTTTTAGCAACTGCACAAGGTCAAAAGAAAGCATCCATGACCATTATCAAATTTGACCTAGAATATGTAAGTATAAATAGAATTAACTTGATGGTAAACGATGATATTTGACTCGGTAATATAGAAGTGACAAAGTCGTTGATTCTAAAAATAGACTATTGTCAACTCTCGATGATGGAACATAAAACTGCACAGACAAAAATGGGCAAACAGCAGTCACAAAAGCAGAATAAAAATCTAAAAAAATACAAAATAACCTAACAGAAAAAGCGGGAGTATAAAAAATGGCCAGCCGGACAACCATGCACCAAACAACAACAACACAATGGCTTAACCCCTTGAGGATTGTGACGCATTATAGCAGTTCCTTTTGTTTATAAATTAGACTATTTTATTCAGCTTAGGAAGGATCTGTGGGAGTTAGAGGCATAGTTGGGTTGGTTTTGATCCCATTGACTTCTATAGGTCCTTCCTGAACTGTATAGAATCGTCTAATGATCGTGAAAATACACTACTAAATCACAACATAATCCTCACGGGCTCAAGTGAAACTATCACAAAAGGAGTACCGGTAAACAAATTAAAACTTTACATATCCAGTATCTCAAAAATAACAAGCACACCATTAGAAAAACATTGGTTAAAGATAAAAATGGAATAGGTGATACAGATATGAAGAGTCTGCCATCAAAATTACTGTACATGATAAAAAACGTTTTCTATAAGGGCTAAGACAACTGGAGTCAATATGTCCACAAAACTAACAAACAACAATGATTTGGTATACAAAATGTCTACCTGCATGCAAACCACAACTATTCCAGATTACGGTTTAAAGAACACCCTTAGTAAATAGCAATGTTCCAACACGATTCATGCTTAAACCGAGTAGAGTACCTAAGTGAAACAGCGAGACAATGACCAAAAGATATGAAGTAGTTGGCTTGTAAGTACAACACAAGAAAGTACACAACACTCTTGATTGATAAAATGCCATACAATCAATTAACTCTTTCAATCAGATGACACCAATATTCATTTTATTCAAACTACCTTTGGATTATATTACTGTACAGTATTTAGCTTAGGACAAACCTCTAGATAGTAAGGGAGTAGAAATTTATGTTTTTAATCTACAATCACATTGTTTCAGCAAATCTTTAATGCGTTATTTCCAGTGATTTTTATAAGTTCATTTGTCTTTATATTCTGGAGTTTATGGGTTTGGTTCGTTTGTTTTGCAAGCTTAAAATTTTAAATACTCAAAAAACCCTTTCACACCGAGAGATGCTTCCTATGTTCAGTAAATCTTCCGGGGGTGACTAAAATATAACTAAAAAAGGCATCATCTGATAGAATAGGTCAAATAATGTGGTAACACAGTGTCACACTATGCCTTCATGCAAGTAAACACCCCCTCCCACCTGCAGCCTATGCCAGTGTTACCAACTCAAACAGTCAAGAATCGGAAAACAGCCACTCCAGCTCATTGTCACTCTGACCCCAGTTGCTTCGGGCCCCCCTCCCTGGTCACAAATTTACATATATACAAGTTTAAAGACCCCTTCATCCACAGAGAGTGTAGTTGCAGTCTTACGTCCAAAATGGCGGCACTCCAGGCGGCCCTGTTCTGGGCAGCCTCTATCGTCAGGTGCCTTACGTTGAGATTGAACCGAAGTACCTGATCCCATGTCTTTGTAGGTCTACCCCTATGCGCAGCTCCTCCCACACTCATAGTTTGGCATTTCTTCACCCACCACCACCAGCTATTATAGTCTATTCACTACAACTAGGCTACTAATCTTGACAACCCACAACACAACAGCAAAACACAGCAGACCTGGACCCTGATGCTCAAAGCGGTTACAATTTACCACTTACGGGGTGTTTTTATTTTCTGAAACCCTTTCTCCTTGATTTTTAGCCTTATTAGTTTTGAGATTCTAACACGGTTGCCCCATTAGTTTGGAGATTTTAAGACCTTTCATCCCATTTCTTTGTCAATTTTAAGATCTTTCGTGCAATTTGGGAGCAACCGGCCCTAGGCCAGAACATTTTTCTACCGAAAAATTAACAAATTAATCTCTAAGGGGGATTTTGCAGATATTTTATTTTTTATTTTTTAGCTTTACATCATAAAGTTGCTCATACTATAAATATTGAGGTCGAGTTATTTAACTCAGTAATACAGTAGTGGGTTTCCATGTTTGCTGGCATGAGTTACGATGTCAGCTCTAGTTTGACGATCGTAGGAAGAAGCGATGTCATAAGAAATTTGAGAGTTACAATGTCAGCTCCCTATATTTGACAATCATAGGAAAAAGAGATGTTGTAAGTACTTTGAGTATCTGAGTCCTGGAGTTACAACCACTTCTTGTAAATCTAATACAGTATCATTATTATTATTATTATTTACACAGGTTCAGTTTGGCAGGTCAGGATAGGCAATGTATAGGCCAGTTGTAGTGTGTGTGTGTGTGTGTGTGTGTAGTTTAATGCTTGCATATCTTAGGCCTGGTTGAGAATGTGTGAGTGCTTGGACAGTTTGTGTAAATGTAAAAGAGTTTCCATATTGTGGATGCAATTCCAAGTTTAATAAGCAGCACCATTAACACTTTCAATCAGATGACACAATATTAAAGGTAGTAGTACACAAACACTATTTCAGGCAAGTGTGATCTGGCAACTTCAAAATGTAAGTTTTATCAGAATTCCATAATCTACTTCAACTAGTTGCCAGTCAAGACCTTTCTTGTCCCCGCTGTCAACATCCCATCAACAACACAGAACACTTAATACTCTACAGTACTGCCAAACATTTGCTCCACACAGACACAACTTCAACATCACTTCACACAAAGATCTCTGGACCCACCCGAGAGAGGTGGCAGACTACCTGAATGCCGCGGGATTCCCATAAAAGGCGTCTTAACAACTAGTTGCCAGTTTTAAGGTGAAAGGACTCCCTACAAATGTTGTGAGAAAATAATTATTTATCAATAATTGCCTGAAAAATAATTCCTGTGACACTACCTCAAGTCTTTTCTAGCTACCCCCAATATATTGTCCTCGGCTCAGGAAAGATCTTTAGAAATCAATGGGATACAATAATCTTAAAGTAACCCTCTAACTCTGACAGGTCCTTCCTAAACTGAAAAATATAATTTGGAAGTACAGTAGCTAGGAACAAAATTGTATCATTTGATTGAAGGAGCTAAGTAACGAAAATATAAATACTGTAATGCCTAAACACACAAATATAGTAAGGGTTTCCTTCATATGAAGTTAGCTAAGATTTTATGGTACTACCAATAATAATAGCATGTTACCTGTACAGTATCTATAAAGACATGGTTTTATCGTGTATATCTTGTCTTAAAAGTCATTTCGGGATACAGTATTGGTCCTTCTTGTACTCAGCTGGATACTCGACCACTTGAGAGTTTCAGACATAAGGAAGTTGGAGCCGTAAACATCGATAATAAACAGAAATCTAATATCAATGTACAGGTTCTGATGGATAGTGTTGAACTTTATTTCATATACAGTATACAGTATATAAATACACTTCAACCACATTTTAGCCGGTAATTCTGCTAAATATCGATGCCTACAGCCTACAGGTTCAACTTCCTCACAGACTGAAACTGGCAAGTAGTCAACTGGAGCACCACAACGAATGGACTGGTCTACCCTCTATATATACCTCCCAACACATCCTAGCACACATACCCACTTACAAAGCAAACAAACCAACAGAACAAACTGACAATATCTATGAGCAAACAGACTGCAAAGTGAAGCGACTAGATTGGATGGAATGGAACCTAGCCTAATGTTTACACAGTCAAAGTAGTATTAGTTTATTCTGGCTAGTATTAGACGATGTTATACAGCTTAGGGTGGATCTATGGGAATTGAAAGGGTCAAGACTATCTCAAGTAACCCTGACTTCCATATACTCTTCCTATTCTGAAGAAAAACATCTAATATTAGCCAGAAAACAAGAGACGTAGTAGTAGATAGATAAGCTCTAGTGACCGCCGTACTTACCTCCCGCGTACCGTTTTCCTTGGCCAACAGAGACTTACCTCATGTCTCGCTCTCCCTTACCAGGATATTTTCTCTCTTTAAGGGGAGATGGGTCGCTTTTCTGTTCCCCCTTCTTCCTCATGCTTAGCCCCATTAGTTTTCAGAATTTATGACGTTAGGCCCATTAGTTAGGCGATTTTAAGACTTTTCACATGAGGGAGAAGGGGGTCTAGAAAAATTACCAATCTCCCCTTAAAAGCCTACACCCACTGCAGACATGGTCAACCAACCTGTGCATACCTGTACCTTGTGACAATTTTTTTTTTTGTGGGACACCAACGCCCCTTATACTGTACCTAGGGGGGGATACGACTGCAATATTAGTGTTAAACAGCCGCGGTAATTCATTTTGATACATAAACTTTTGAAGCTATCTCGGGTTAAATTTAATCTCCTCATTATGTCTTTGCCTGATATATGGACTGCCACATGTATTTGTTGATTTCATTAATTGAGTTTGGGAGTAGGGTCGGTTGGTGGAGGTAACATAATATGTGTTTCGGAGTTTCGTTGAATCAGTTTGAGGCTTCACAATGTATCAGAATAATAGACCACGACTGTACATTTGAGAGCTCTGACACATGTTGCTAAGTTTTGTGTGTGTGTTATGAATCGGAGCGTCATTCCAATTGTCTGTGTGTTGCTACGATCCTGCTCGTTGGGGCGCTTGGACGTTCAAGATAAATTACATTGACACCCCCCCCCCCCCCCCCCCCCGACACCTACCTTGATTCTAGACACGGCCTCCTCAGCTTGCATCATACGAGTGGTCTTGGTGGGCTGACCCTCCGAGACCAGTTGTGTGGACCCCAGATACCGGGCCCGGAACAGTACCCCTTCTATCAGCACTGCAGGTTCATGGATCATTACTGCCGAGAGGGATGGACGGATTAGCGAGATAGAAAACAAAATACAGTAGTTGTTCTGTATATCCAAATATAAAATATGGTAAGTATGATGTATACATATATCCTACATAGAAAATATAGCGTGATCTGTAAGATTTACCAATACAATCGGTACAAATATACCATCATCCACAAACTATTGAGTCGGGTTATTCCATTAATAATTTTCAGAGTGCATGCAGGGGGTTTCCTGATATATTATAAATTCTGTAATAGTACACTGCACTGTAGTTGGAAGTAAAGAAGCATGCGGGAGTCACTAAAACATGCATGGAATCCTGGAGGAAATGTATGCTGAAACAAAACCTAAGGATTGGTTAATACAAATTATTTCTTAACAAATGTATCACATCAAGATATTTTTCCAGCAAAACGAAGATTATAGTCCTTAACAAAAACAAAGCATTAATATATTAAAGCTTTGTTTAGTATTGTTATACATAAATACAGTACATACATATACTGTATATATTTTAAGATCGAGTACTCCACACGAAGTGCGGTTCCAGTCTCACGTCCTAATGGCAGTGTTCCAGGCAACCTTGTTCAGAGCTGCCTCACTTTTCAGATTTATTTATTAAGATCAACTCTTATGACTTTATCCCACATCTTTCTTGGTCTACCCCTTGGTGCAGCTCCCTCCACATTCATAGACTTGCATTTTTTCACCCAACTTAGTACAGTACAGTATATCCTCCCTCTCCACATGCCCAAACCATCCAACCCTGCAAGTACGCATCTCATCACTGATGCTCTTGATACCTAGCCGCCTCATCTGCTCTTCACTAGATATCCTATCTTGCAGTTCGGCCCCACACATTCATCTTACCATTCTCATCTCGTTACGTTCCATTCTGTTAACATCATCCACTTCGACAGGCCATATTTCTGAAGTACAGTACTGTATAGATAATTGCGCTTCAAATATATGAATTGTACACCTTTCCCTTCCAGGGGAGAGGGGGTCTTCTCATGGTTAGAATTGGCAGTAGTTCTCAGAACTTTCCCAAGACATACCTAATTCTGGCGATAGTGGCACCACGGCCTCAGTCCTAGCAAAGAGGGTATCTCCCAAGTAGCAAAACTTGTCCAGCGACTCATTGCCAAGTTCACACTCTCGAGCCGGTCATTCAACACGATCTCACCTTTGCATAATATACATACAAATTTCTCAACTTCCTCGGCAGAGGTCATTTTATTCTAGTACTGTACAGCGCTTTTGCCAAGGTGTACCAAGCAACAGCAGACGCTAAGCTGCTCTCTATTCCACTCAAACTACACGTTAAATAATCGTTCATGGTGTACCTTCCAAGCTTGTCTGGTTTCTTTGTTAGCATAGACAAACAACCCATTATCATTCCTGACACACTGTTCTCCTACAACATCTCTACTGTCATCCTTACCTCACCTAGCTAGGTTGAAGATCTCATTGGGATTTTCTGTGTTACACACTTGGCCAATGACCAAGTCCTGTATAATTTTCTTTGCCTTGTCTATCTCTTTTTTTTGGTAGTTTTTTTAGCCACCAGATAATCCTCCCTGCTGCCTGCTTTCTTCCATGCTTTGAAGTATCTTCTTTTCTCCTTTATTGCTAATTTGCATATTTCAACCTTGTCATTCCACCGCCCGAAAATCTTATGTTCCCCCCCAGGCATATTATACATACACTATAGCTCTCGACACTCTTTATATTTAAGCTAATGGTAAACCTTTTAACTACTGATAATATATGGGATTTTTGTTTAGCATGTTTGCTCCTAACTACTGTACTGTAATGAACTTTTATAATGATGCCCGACCATTCTCTCCCATTTAGTATACCGGTATTTACTAAACTTTCAAGTTAATATTAATACAGAATAGATCCCACACAGGGTTACTTGAAACTAAAATAAAAAGTAAATTCCAAGGGAAATAAGTAAATATAAAATCAAAATAATTTGGTAATGCATAAGCTACCACAGAATAAATAAATCACTTGTACAATAATAAACAGATCTTGCTTATGATTTCAATGCAGACTGTCAAGAAAGTAGGGTCAGCATCCAGCTAAAATTTAGAGAATGCATAACGGGGTCACACCAAGTTAACCCCTTCTATACCGGCGACGTCTTTTTAAGTTTATTCTAGCTTTATTTGGACAATTTTGTGCAGTTTAAAAAGGATCTGTGGTAGTAAAAATGGTTAGGTGAGGTAGTTTGAAGCCTGTTAATTGTTGGAGGCCCTTTTTAGACTGAAAAAATTGCTCAACCCTCTCCGACATATGACACGATTTTGAGCCTATTGGGGATACTTTAAAGCCTTTGTTACCATCAGGGGTATTTAGAAACCTTTAGTTTAGTTACTTCAACCTCTGCAGTTGTCTTTGAGTTAGCTGTGGGCAAAAAACTAATATTTCTTATTGCTAATCTGGCAACCTCTGTGTCATATGTGCGTGAAAGGGTTAATATTAGCCCAATAAAGTAAACAAGACATGGCCGGTACAGAAGGGGTTAATATCACAACTGCTCATAAAAAACTAAATAAACACTGTATTACAACTAAAAAGGGGAACACATGGATATTATAACAAGGAGTATCATCGAAGGAGGGACATGATGAGGGAGTAACAAACCGGTGATCAAATTCAAATAAATTACACTATTTTGTTTTGTTTTGCCAGACGCCATAATTTCCGAGAAGGGATGGCCATGAACATTAGGCGTTTGTCACGAATTGCTAGGTCAAGTTGCCCGGGCTTGACATCTACCAATAACATTTTGACAAGTAAGTAACATTGACAAGTAACATTTTGAAGTAAGAAGGAGGTAGATGTGCTGGAAAGTGTGAAAAGGAACAACTTGAGATGGTTCGGCCATATGGAACGTATGGAAAGCGAGAGAATGACTAAGAGGGTGTACGAGAGCGAGGTGGAGGGACAGAGAGGGAGAGGTAAACCGAATGAGAGGTGGAAGGATGGAGTGAGGAAGTACATGAACGAAGGCGGTGCTGGTTGGGGGGAGGGGCGTCGACTGACTGGGGACAGAGGTGCATGGGGGCGGTTCGTTCGTAGCCTCCCCTTCGGGGATCACGGCGTCAGGCAATAAATAGATAGATAGATAGGCTCGATCCGACGACCCTTTGATCAGCAGCCGACGCTCTACTGACTATGCTACGACTCGCGACCACAAATATTACCATAACCTGAAACTCAATTGTTGTCACTCTTACAATACAATATTTTTGGCACTCCTTGTTATGTCATTCCTTCATAATGTCACCCCTTTGAACATGATGGTATAACAGCTGTACAGTTGAAGTCAAAAGTAAAAGAACACCTTGACTGTACAAAAGAATACCAAGGCCTGTTTAATCCTTTCAGTATACGAGGATGCATTTCTTCAGTATGTTTTGGTAACCAATAGACGGTTTTATTAAGCTTAGGAAGATATTGTGAGAAAGAGAGAGTACACTTTTGTTTCCCTTATCCACTAGGGGAAAAAAAAAAAAAAAAAAACCCACTGAGATAGCTTTTACCCCTTCGCTTCCCATAAATCCTTCCGAAGCTGCACAAAATCGTCGAATGACAGCCAAAATAAACTGCTAAAATGCGTCATAATCCCTAAGGGGGCTAATAGGGGTAATGAGGAGGGGCACTGATGGGTTAGGGTTAAGGTGGTCGGGCACAAAGACCCGGCCGGCCCCTTACACAACACATGCCGGAGCAGCGATCATCATGCATCAATATAGTCACTCACCCGTACACCACCACAGCCGCAGCAAACACCGAAGAAGGGGGGAATGGGGGGTTACCCGTTAGTTATTTATTGAATATTTTGTTGCTAACACACATACTCATATCTGTACCATTGGCCAAATAAATACAGTATCAAGCTGCAATGCAATGCCCTTATGTTTGGCTAATTCACCACTTTAAAAAGTCTATATCTATACTCTATAGTAACATACCGATATGTTAAATAAGGTACAGTATATAAATTAAGAACATTTTCCAAGCATCAAATACACCTGGCCATAAATAACTCCTTTGAGCCTGTCCACACTAGATTAGTGTCTAGGAAATACCAAACTCTGTCTGCATAAGTGTTGTGTCAACACTGGCACTGAATCACTGCCCCCTGGAGAACTATTGTGGGGTATACATGTACACAATTACACATGCTTGCATGGATGTAGGTCTTTAACGACAAAGACCCTTCCAATAATTAAATACAATTTTGATACTGTACCATTATGTTATTTAAATTTAAAAATAAATAAAAAATAAATCATACTTACATTACTGAAATGTTTGCAGACATACAGTAATGCAAGTATTGTTCGCTCTTCTGTAAATCTAAAATGGCTTACTTAAGAATAAGAAATGCGTAGGACCTATATAGTTTTCTTATTAAATGTAACTTTCCATTGCAGCAATACAGTACTTAGTTGGCCGTATGTACACACCCACATTCACCACTTTCTCTCCTTATAATAATGGAAACACCAGCCATTTCCACCACAAAGGGTCAGACAAAACCTCTATTCTGTCCGCCACCACTTGCACCTAATAATCAAGGAGCTTGACAACTTACCTCTTATTATGATACTGTATCTTAAGGGGAGGTATTATGGTTGTTCTGGACCCCCTACTCCCTTGTGCTTAGCCCCATTAGTTACTAGATTTTATGACATTCGCCCCATTAGTTTGACAATTTTAAGAGACTTGCACCCCATTTCTAAGTCAATACTAAGATCTTTTGGGCCATTTCAGAGTTTATTTTTTCAACATATTTCTACTGAAAAATTTAAAAATATATCAGTCTTGGGGTATTTTTAAAAGTTTGATAGAGGTCTAGAGACCAAACTAAACATATATATATATATATATATATATATATATATATATATATATATATATATATATATATATAATAATACAAAATACAATAACCCCCCTTAAGAATGTTTCAATTTCATCTGTACATCCTCATAATATTAATAAAAGGTCTAGTTTATGAAGGAGACTGAATAGTGCAGAAACAGTGCAAGAAGTACCGGAAGTTGTGAAAGAATTGACCACTTGCGGGTTTCAGGCTATAAGGAAGTTGGAGCCGTAAACAGCGATATTACACAGAAACGCAATACCTGTACAGTACTGTAATAAATAGGTTTTTAATGGATAGAAAGTACTGTATGCTCAATTTGATTTTATGTATTATGTACTGTACTGTATTTGATTTATAAGTACGGTACACTACAACCACATTTAATCTGGTAATTCTACTAAATATTAAAACCTGGTAATTCTGCTCAATATTAAAAGCTGGTAATTCTGCTCAATATTAAAACCTGGTAATTCTGCTCAATATCAATGTCTAAAGTTCCAACTTCCTTATAATCTATATTTTATTAATTTCACCCCAATACCAAACACCTCCAATGAAAGCATATATGTGATCCACCGGGATTTGAACCTGGGTTATCACACATAGATATTTCAGCCTGAAATTTGCAAGTGGTTAATTGACAAGGAAACGCTGTGAATGAGAAGCAGTAGGAATTAAGAAGTACTGTACTGTTAACTAAAGGTCTCCCTCACTATCCGATGCCCCAATTTACAATATTATTATAGGTTTTTAGGAGTTTGTGTTTGAGAGTTTTGGCTGGTCCAAGAATGCATTCTCATTTACCCCATTAATTTTAGGGTTCGCTATACAATTTTTCTATTTAAGATCGGGTTTTCAAGAACGTATCACAATCGTATATCGACGGAGACCTGTACTGTACTAAAATATTGAATTCTTGAAGCTGTATTGCTGTTGAACTTTGCTGGATATGATGACTTATTTCTTTTGTCTTCTGGTTATTATTAGACTATTTTATTTAGATTAGGAAGGGTATGTGGCAGTCAGAGGGATAATTGAGATAGTATTTACCCTTTTAATTCCCACAGATCCCTCTTCAGCTGTATAAAATTGTCTAATGTTAGCCAGAATAAACCCTCAAATAGCGTCATAATCCTCAAGGGGTGAAGGAGGGGAATTTAGTCTTAATTTATAATATTCTAATGGTTGTATGAATTTGCACTGTCATAAGTAACTACAGTAGAACCTCGCTCTTTCGGACTAATTGGGGGAGACCCCTGTCCGAAAGTGTCAAAAGTCCGAAAGGGCCGAGTCCGAACTCACACTTCAGCCTTTCAGACAAATCCGAAATGCTGAAATAATGTCCGAAGTTTATAAGTCCGAAACTCGGCTCTTCGGTCCGAATGCGAAATAATTTTTCTCAGCCTTTCAGACAAATCCGAAAGACTGAAGCATAAGTCCGAAGTTTATAAGTCTGAATACACATTCACCTAACCAGACAAGTCCGAAACTCGGCTCTTTGGTCCGAATGAGATTTAATTTTTCTCAGCCTCTCAGACAAATCCGAAAGGCTGAAGCATGAGTCCGAAGTTAAATGTAGTCCGAAAAGAATGGAGGTATTTTCTCAGTCTTTCAGACAAATCCGAAAGGATGAACCATGAGTCCGAATTTATATGCTAGTCAGAAAGTCTGAGAATTCCGAAATATTGAAGTCCGAAAGAGCGAGGTTCTACTGTATAGTGAACAATGATATTAAAAGCCAGGGAAGACATTATTAATATATACTGTAGACCCATTTACTTTGATTGAGAGATAACCTATCAACTGCATTAATTCATCTTATAATAAAGTGAGTAAAAAACTCTTGTGATTCAACAATCATGTGCATTTTGGAAATAATTGAAAGTACTGTAATCTCTTTGAATACAGTACTTCATTAAACAATTAATGCAGTAAGGGTAATGCAGAGCTAATTGACCATTGCAATTTCAGATTACTTCATCAAAAGTAAAGCAAATATTAACCTGTATAAGCTATATAAATTTAAGTTACTGACTGAGTACGGTATGTTGTTTGCATTAATCACTGAATACTGGCAACTAAGTAATTGCTAAAATGTACTTATTTAATCGTGTCATATTAACTGCAGTACAATACAGTACAGTACCAGTACTTGTATAGCCTGGGAAACTTCTGGGTTACACTTATCCAATAGTTTTAACTATTGTACAGTATATACAGTATGAGACAGGAGGGAAGTAGCGGCCAAACTTTCATTTATTTTATAAGTATAGTACTGTACCACCGCCAACAAAGTTGGACAGAGGGTATATTTTCGCCTCCGGCCCCATCCACCCACCCAAATCACGTCTTATGAAGTGCAGAGGTACATACAAGGCATTTGTTTTCCTCTGACCTCAAGAGATAAAATATATGGTACAGGAAGGCTTCATTATACCAGCTTTGACAATGTTGCAGTATGGCTGCCCTAATGTTACCAAAAGCTTTAGAGTGTTATGTAAAGGTAACCCACATTATATGTAGCTAACTATACAATATCCTGTGTTTAATCAGTCTTTTATAGGGAGTTTTATGTCACAGTTTGTTGTGTAGGAGCCATGAAGCGTACCTCTTAATGCTCCCTATCTCGGACTATGTGACTAATGCCTTAATGCTAGTACTGTATAAGCGGTGAAGCAGTGTGTGTGTGTTCTGTGCTGCGGCAGAGCTAATAGGTGCTCGGCAGTCTCTCTCCGTTAACAATACCCAAACTATAAACACGGCCGTCCTTTACCTTCCTTGGAGCGCCCTTTCTTCTTATTGGCTTCCTTTTCCTGCAAAGAAAAAAAGAAAAGATGAGTACACCGAGTTATTAATTATTAAAGATGAGTACACCGAGTTATTAATTCCAGCAACTGAGAGGCATTGGCAGATAATTTACTATTATTATAATACAGTAATGGATTTCTCATTTTATTGATTGATAAAAAAAGGATGCACGGTTGATTATTATTACTATTATTATCATACTGTATTACCGTACCGTACTGTACTGGATTAACCCCTTCTGTACCAGGAAGCAATTTTAATTTTATTCTAGCTATATTTAGACGATTTTGTCTAGTTTAAAAAGGATCTGCGGTAGTAAAAATGGTTAAGTTAGCTAGTTTGAAGCATGTTTATTGCTGGAGGTCCTTTTAAAACTGAATAAAATCGTCTAAAATTAGCTAAAATAACATTCAACAGACATCGCCGGTACAGAGGGGGTAAAAAAAAATTAACGAGGAAGAAATAGGATGCATAGCTTATCATTAGCCTATATTACAGTACTGATTTGTTTTCATTTCAAATACGATGCAATCTATAAGGAAAAAATCAAATATCTGATTACCAAACCACTTTATGTCTACTTGAGATGCTACACTATCTATAAATACTGTACAGGCCTCCCTCACTATCCGATGCCCCGATTTACGATATTATTTTAGGTTTACTCTGGTCCGAGAACGCATCCCCATTTACGCCATTAATTTTAGGGTTTGCTACATGATTTTTCTATTAAAGATCGGGTTTTCAGGAACGTAACCCAATCGTAAATCGAGGGGGAGACCTGTAGTGAATGATCTTGCAAATACTGTACTGCTAAGTGCTCATTAGTCTAAAGAACAGAGTGCGAGGGATACTAAAGTCCATTCATTATAAGTAGGCCAGAAATTGTGACCGCTAACCTTTGTATCTCCAAAAGGTCTAGAGCAAATGAGCTGTAAATTTTCATACCTACTTCCTGGCTGACTTTTCCCAAAGGGTAGGAAAATGAGCTCGATTCCTCAAGTCATTTTTGAGTTATGAGAAGTTGGGGTCAGGATTTCTGGCCTACCGAAATGAACAGGGTATAGTGGTAAATAAATACTGTAATACCATAGTGGTTAAGGGGGTGTTTACAATAAATGGAGGTAAAAATTGAAAAGACCCCGGACAGCCTTTTTACTAGTTAATTCTAGTGTTTTGTTTATTTTTCTTTGATATACAGTGTTGTTTAATACCGAGGACCGTCGCATTTTAGTATTTTCAACATTAGCCTAACCTAACCGAAATCTAACCGACGGTCTAAGCCCAGCTCACGTTCCCTGTTTATGGGTACGCGACGGTCTAAACCCAGCTCATGTTCCCTGTTTACTTTTTGGTTAGGTTAGGTTAGGTTAGGCTAATGTTGAAAATACTAAAATGCGACAGTCCTCGGTATTAAACAACACTGTGTAGGCCTATCAAAGAAAGAAAAAAAAAAAAATAGAATTAACTAGTAAAAAGGCTGTCTGGGGTCTCTTCAATTTTTACCCAAATGGAACTAAAAATTATATTCAAAAATTCTATTATATCCTGTTATTCACTGAAAAAATAAGGGATGGGTGTAGTGTCAGGGTGTATGGTCGTCATTATTACATAGGTTGATCGCCGCGGTTAAGTTCGCGTCTATTTTGACGCCGATTTTTTTCGGTTAGGCTATTTGGCTCCTGCTGGCAATATATAGGCTAAGATGATGACAATATGTCATGGGGGTGAGGGGTGGGGCAAAGACCCCCCTCAACATATTATTGTATCCAATAGCAGTAAAAATAGACGGGAACATGATGGCAAGCGTCCGCCGCTGCTCCACGTAGTGTAAACAAGGCGGGCGACATGCCCAAATTCTACATTCTACCCCTACATCCTTACCTAGGATTCTTCCGGTTCTTACCTAACCTACACTAATTTAGGATAATATTTGTTAGGTTGCATTGGATCTTGTCAGGGACTTTTGGAATAGTAGCCTATCCACTACCTAACAAATAGCCTAAGCCTAGCCTAGGGCCGTAGAGTAGACCTAGCCTAAGCCTAACTTATAGGGTGGGAACCTCAATGCCAATTGACTAAGCAGTAAACATCACCCCAAACATGGAAGGATTTATAAGATCAGCCATTTAATAGTCATAACAAGGCTAGCCTATCAGGAACAGGAAAATAAGAAAAACATTCAGTATAAAGCTGCAAACCCACCAAGAACGCTAATGGAGTTCTGTCATTTTGGTCATGTCGTTGTCTTGTTATTACACATAGGCCTAGGCCTATTACAACCCCACATTGATCCTTTATTTGAAAGGATGTTAACGCAACAGGGTAAAATGACCGAATATGATAACAAAAAGCGTGTTTCTTCTTGGTGGCTATTGAGCCACTCGAAACAGGTGTAGGCCTTCTTTCTTCTTCTTCTTCCACGCGCGTTTGTTGTTGTTGAGTAATCAAATGGTCAAGATAGAAGTGACGTCATCCTCTCGCAGTAGTGAAGCATGTGTACTATAGATGGCGGTAGTTTTATCGTAAAGAAAATGGGAGGGGATACTATTACAACTGATTTACACAACACCCTCAGCATTTAAAACGCCCATATGCACAAACATAGAGCACCATAATTACATATACCCTTTCAGTAACAAGGTTCTCCAGGGTGTTGGGGTTATAATAGTAATGAAGGGTGGATAAATAAAATAGATTATAGAACATTGATATTGGTTCTCGGTATTTAGTACAGTACTATGAAAAATATATGCAATATTGACCACAAATTATTTACTATTATAAGAAGAGTCGATACGTAACTTCAAACAACACCAAATAGGTCTAGATTGAAAATCAGAAAGAAATTTGTCTGTAATCGTGTGATTGAAAATTGGAATAATATTCCAGAAAAGGCTGTTATTAGAAGGGTGTTGAAATTTGACCGAGTTGGACAAGGTACGGAGGGGCCAAGACCAGAAAAAATCACCCACGTCCACCCAAGCATAGCAGATAATTATGAGCCGGGTCTCACAGGCTGAAAAGCCTTCTACCTTCTGCCTTGAATGAATATGAGGTCATTGTATGACTTCCAAAGACATACTTTGGACTATAAACCATAATTTCATCTGTGTACATAAAATAATAATGGCTAAAAAGAATGGCCTTGGCGCCAATTTCATCTGACTGACACCCTGATCAGCAGAGGTAATCACGTTGATAGTGAACACCTTTGAATCCCATTTTCAAAATAAAAGTCGCAAATCTATTCAAAATACTGTATTCTATCGCATTTTTAGGAGACACCCACACATATTTAAAGATGCTTACTTAAATACCTTCAGAAATTAGTTTTGACTGAACAAATATTTTTGCATACCCGGATTATTAAGATAAATAATTGTGAATAGTATGTGTCACACGTAGGCCTACTTACTCATTGGTTATATTGGTAGTGATTCACCTTTCTATCCTTATTTCAAGACATTATTACTGCCGAAATAGCTTTATAAAACTATCATTATGGACATTCAATTAATCCTTTTCCAAGTGCTGACCTAAAGTCAACATGGGGTCAACGGTGTGTTGACTTGTAGTTGATAACTAAGGATGAACTTATATATAAGCTTGCGTGGGGTAGGTGCTAGTGTTAGACATTCGTAATCAGGAGGCCCGGGATCGATCCCCCACTGGGCGAGTCATAATTTGACACTCACATGGCCTCACAATCCCTCTCTACAATGGCAGACATTAGAGGGGCAGTAGATCAGTGTCGCATTTGCAATGTGAATGCTAGCACCTATCATCATAATCGAGCTGACTACACTGGATCCAGACAAATTTCACATTAAGATACAGTACAGGGAAATTGAAGTATGTAATGACTGATTGATAAACCGTACTCAGGCTTACAAAATCCACGGTAAATTAACCCAACTTTCAGTTAGAACAAAATCTAAATTCGAATCAGAACTTCAAAAGCCTTCACGTCAGTTAAGGCCCAACATGATTCCCGCCATGCACCTACATAATAGTTTACCAATAAAAGTGAACTGTAATATATAACCTTTACTCTTACCTGAATATTATCTATGCGTTTAATCTTATGAAATGGATACGTATTTTTTTCTCATAATAATTACCTTACGAAATGGATACGTATTTTTGTTCATAATATTTACCTTATGAAATGGATAAGTATTTTTTTCATATTTACCTTATGAAATGGATACGCACTTTTTTCATAATTACCTAATGAAATGGATACTTATTTTGTGTTCATGATAAAGTTGTACGGTACAATATAATGTGATTTATGAATTATAATATGATTAATTCAGCGAATAAAGCTTGCAGCAGCAGACAGAACATAAGCCTTTCAGAACCATGGAGCCGGTCTACCTTTCATTCTGGATAACATTAGACGATTTTGTTGAGTATCGGAAGGACCTGTGGTATGCAAAGGGTTTCACACAACTTAAGTGTGAAGAATTAGATTTTTTTTTTTTTTAAAGCTTGGTAATATTGTCTAATGTTACCAAAACACAGGTAATATTTACGGCAACGTATAGATTTATAACGTATTTTGACACTTTATTCTGGCTATCATTAGACGATTTTATACAACTTAGGAAGGATCTGTGGGCACCAAAAGGGTAAAGACTATCTCAATTAACCCTCTTGACTTCCACAGACCCTTCCAAATCTGAAAAAATCGTCTAATAATAGCCAGATAATTAACCCCTGCTGTACCGGCGACGTCTTTTTAATTGTACTCTGGCTACTATTAGACGATTGTATTCAATTTATAAAGGGCTTCCAGCAATTAAATAGGCTTCGAGCTATCTCACTTAACCATTTTTACTACTACAGATCCTTCTTAAACTGCACAAAATCGTCTATATATTGCTAGAATATAATGAAAAAGGCATCGCCGGTACAGAAGGGGTTAAAATCCTGAAAGGGTTAGCAAAACATCATTAAACAGTCTTCTTCACAAAAAGTCAAAAGCGACCACAAACACCGAACAAGTTATTTTTAGGAAAGACAAATGGCACACCCTGTATTACTTATAGTCCATTCATTATAGGTAGGCCAGTCTGAAATCGTGACCCCCTATACCCTCTCCAACTCAAAAAGGGCTGGAGCAAATGGGCTGTACATTTCCACACCTGTTCTCTAGCTATCCCTTACGAAATGGTAGACATATTAGCTCGATTCCTCTGGTCGTTCATGAGTTAAGCCGGTATCACACGAGAGCTTTTATAGTCAACATTCGATGATCAACATTTTTCTGACAACATTTCTGGAATATTGTGCACTGATATTGGAAACTAGACTGATGATAGATGAATTTAGGTGACAGAAATATTATCAATGTTGACCTCATAAGCTGCCTAACCAGTATTGAGGATAAATGTTGAGGGAAAAAACGCTCGTGTGATACCGGCTTTATAGAGAGGTTAGTGGTTAAGATTTTTGGCCTACCCAAAATGAATGGACTATAGTATATCCGACAATAATTATACCTGTGAATATCAATCCACACAGGTATTCTAAATAAGAAGTACAGAGTTGCCTCAAAGTCAAATGTCAATATACAGTACATTAGTTCATCATCAAATTGTGCAAGTACTTTACACGTTAGTATGGTCAAAAACAAAAACAAACCAATAACAAAATATAAAAATACAAGGTAGAATTATAACAAAATAAAATCATGCATAAAAAGTATTATTAGTAAAGTCGCAAATTGCACTAACAAAACGTAACTAACTCCACCGAGTCAAGTCACCACAATGGGGAGGTTTTAAGGGGAGATGGGTCGTTCTTCTAGATCCCCTTCTCCCTCGTGTTTAGCCCCATTAGTTTGTCGATTTTAAGACCTTCTGCCCCATTTTCTTGTCAATATTAAGACCTTTCGAGCTATTTAGGTGTCGATTTGTTTTCTGGTGAACGATAGTAAGCCTGTAGCCTAATTTTGAAAGAACCGGTCTTCGGCCGGGGACAGTTTTCTACCGAAAAATGTACAAATTAATCTAGAAGGGGGATCTAACGGACGTTTTTATAAGTTTGATGGAGGTCTAGGGAGGACTCTAGAAACATAATTACTAAATGAAAATAGTCGACCACAAAGTGAACCATCCCCCTTAATTTGCTCCCTAGCCATTCATCAAGTTAAAAAATTCCCCCAAGACCCACCCCCATTCTATATACATTTCGAATTTTTCGATAGACAAATGAACGGTTCCTCCTAAATTGCAGGCTCGCTATCGCTCGCCAGGGCAAAATCGACACTCAAATGGCACGAAAGGTCTCAAAGCTGACACATAAATGGGGCGAAAGGTCTTAAAATCACCAAATGAATGGGAATATAAGTAATGGGGCTAAACATGAGGGAGGAGTCCAGGAAAAACCTCCCCTTAATGAGTAATTTGCTGGAGTTGGCTAAATAGGCAAGTATTGTAGCCAAGTCAAATTCTAAAGTAAAGTGATACTAACAAATAAAATTCAATTCAAAATGTAGCCTACGTGGAAAAGAAATTCATTAAAAAAAAAAACGTAAATTGAAATTTTAAATAAATTGCAAAAGTTAAATATAAACAACCCTCGAGGTTAGACTGCTTATCATAATTCTGAACATGATAAATATAGTATAAAAAGCATACCATTTCCCAAAAGTATAACGCTATATGCAGGAAGCTTACCATTTCCGAAAGCATCAAGCTATAAAATCAGCTAGAGCCCGAAATAAGCTTGCCATTTTCGAAAGCACAAGCCTATACAAAGCTTACCAAAGTTACCATACCCGAAAATACCAAGCTATAATGTACAAAAAGTATACCATTCCCGAAATAACCAAGCTATAGCCTACAGGAAGCTGACCGTCGATCCAAGCAATATATCATGCAAATTTGGTCAAGCAATTAGCATGCATCTGAAGTAGCCATGGCCAGTAAGCAACCTCTCATCACCTTTTTATTCTTATTCTTATTAGAGGAAGCCATGTCCGGGGGCGAAGGAGGCTCCTCATTGGGTGAAACTGGCTGCCCCTGACCAACGGGCGTGGAGGGGGTGGAGCCGTTGCTTGTGGCCCCGCCCCCATTCGCCTTATGATTGGTTGACCGGGGCATAACAGTTCGGGTTTTCGGTCGGCGCCAATCCTGCAAAGTGACAAGTTCGGTACCCAACATGTAACGGACAACAGCAGGAGAGGAAGGGGGGGGGGGGGGACAGTCACAACGTTCAAAATTTAACAACGTCCCTATAGTCTTTCATTATGAGTAAGCCAAACATCGTGACTAACCTCTGCATCTCAAAAAGTGCTAGAACAAATGGGCTGTACATTTTCACACCGATTTCCTGGCAGACTCTTCCCAAATGGTAGAAATAATTAACTCGATATCTCTTGTCGTTTCTTAGTTACAGAGGTTAGGGATCACAGTTTCTGGCCTACCTATAATGAATGGATTATAGTGTCACATTCCTTAACGTTAGCATTATTCAAGTCACCACTGCATAGATGTCGCCAACTTGACTATAATTATTTATTGAATTAATATACATGAATTATCATGTCTGCAGAAATATTAGATGGTTTTGGGTACAGCTATTTTACTTATGATGAGTTTGTAGGTGTGGTGGCTACTTTAATGCAGTGTTGACTTATGTTGTCCACGTTAACCTAACTTAATATACAGTAAATGGGACAATTTTATATCATAATTATATCAGGGAAATGTAGCTTTGGTCCAAATAAAAAGTAATTATTATTTTGTTGGACGTATTATTTAGCCAATGAGACGTTCTGACTGTACAGTTGGCTACATATGTCGTGTCGCCGCTGTCATTACGTTTTGCTCGCTGTATGCTGTATTAATGTCTGTCAGACGTTGAATAGGGTGTGTAAAGATAGGAACATGGTTGTATATCTCCCTCTGAACGATGATTTAAACCTTAGATAGCACTGATACCAATTATTGATCGAAATATACTTGGTGCTGCAACATCACTTATTTGGCCAACTGTACATAAAGAAGGGGGTGACAGAACAGATGAAGACCCATGGTACGGTATAATCCACTCAAGACCCATGGTACGGTATAATCCACTCAAGACCCATGGTACGGTATAATCCACTCAAGACCCATGGTACGGTATAATCCACTCAAGACCCATGGTACGGTATACTCCACTCAAGACCCATGACATTTCTAGGAGAGAGAATAATTGACTACTTGCGACTTTCAGGCTATAAGGAAGTTAGAGCTGTAGACATCGATATTAAGCCGAATTATCAGCTAAAATACGGTTTTAGTACATTTATAAATACATAATACCAAATGCATCATACTCTCTATCCATCAGAAACGTACATTACTATTGTATGCTTGCTTCATATTGGTGCTTACGGCTCCAACTTCCTTATAGCCTGCAACTCTTAAGTGGTCAAGTGGTTTCCTGAATTTACATCTATATAGTTTACGAGTTGTGGTCGGATTGATTACCTACTGGGGTTTTTTCCCCTCCATTTTGCAACCTATTTTTAGATTTCTGCTCTTTTTATTAAGGGTCTTGAGAGCTTTACCGTGCATTGAAGCTGGTGTCACACAAGGAATTTTAGCATTGAAGTTAAAGTATCAATATAATGATACGGACTCTTATTATCTATTTGCCTCAATCGTCAAGAATTTTGGAATAAAGTCAAATAAAGTTAAATCGATTAGTACTGAAGTTGTTTTCGAGTTATGAGAGGCTGGAGTCGAAATTTTGACCTACCTGCACTTAACAGGTTATAATTATAATGAAGTCAAATTAATAGTTCGATATTGA